>JACSZP010006376.1:0-11104 GCA_016161895.1 Pinna nobilis | reverse complement strand
ATGCATAAGACACCAGCTGACTCATCCCTCTGACATACATGTATAAGACAACTGACCCATCCCTCTGACATACATGTATACGACACCTGAATCATCCCTCTGACATACATGTATAAGACAACTGACCAATCCCACTGACATACATGTATAAGACACCTGACTCATCCCTCTGACATACAAGACAACTGACCCATCAGTCTGACATATATGTATAGGACACCTCACCCATCACTCTAACATATATGTTTGACATATACCTCTGATATTCATATGTAAAACAACTGGAGCATCCTTTTGATATATAAATAATCAAGACAACTAACCCATCTGTCTGACATACATGCAGAAGTCAACTGAACTATATCTCTGATGTGTATGCATGTTTCAATTGAACCAGCCCTCTGCCATATATGTACATATATAAGACAACTAACCCTTCGGTCTGACATACATGTATAGGAAAACTCAACAATCCCTCTAAAAGACATTTATGTTTAAGACAATATAACCATCCCTTCGCAACTTATTCTATTGCCAGGAAATAATTTGTTTGTCAACACAAGGGAAGTTGAGCCATTATCAGGGGGTATTATGTTATGGCTTGGTTTACCTATACCCAATTTTAGTTTCTTTACTTACTAAAAAAACATTGTCATTGGGAAATATAAAAGTATTTTTGCTCTGAAATTTTAATTTTGAAACCTTGAATAGTATCCTGCTAACCCTGGGCACAGAAAAAACAAAGCAACAAATTAGTCAACCAAGATGTTTATTATCCAATTGATATTTTATAAGCCAACTGAAGAATAATAATAATAATACTCATCTGATATATGAAATATTTTGTTTTATATAACATAACATTTGCCTGCCCTTTTGGAAATTTTTCACATACATGTACATTTTGAAGCCTTTACCCTTTATTTCCAAAATATCATTGATCAGTTACATAAAATCAGATAATCTACATGTTTATTGTCATTTGAGGCCATGCAATAGAGATCCTATGTTAGGTAACAACAAAAAATATTAGCCGGAAAATTAGCATACTAAAATAATGGATTTATACTAGATATAAAAAATCAGATAAGTTTTCTCTTTTTCTAAATTTCTAAAGTTTCTAATTAAAGAAAAATGGCCTCTTTTTAAGCTGTTGTTGTATTGTTGTTTAGAATCCCACTCAAGAATATTTCATTCATATGGAGATTTCACTGGGCCGGTGAAGGGCGACCAATTTTGCCTATGCTTGGCACTTATGGCTGTAGAGCAGGGAGTTTTCTTTTACATGCCAACATCTACTGTTACACGGGACCTCTGTTTTTATTGTCTCATCCGAAAGACAGGGACGGACTACCGCAGCATAGTGCTGCGCGGATTTGAACCCTGGACCCTTCGATTCGAAGTCGATCATACTAACCACTCGGCCACTTTTTGTAAGCAAAATAGTACTTGCATGTATTAAAACAAATGGGCGCAATAGCATAAGTATCATTATAATATTTTTCATTTTTTACTCTCATTATAGCTCTTATTATTATCACAGTTACTTGTGGACAGGATTTTTTTCAACTATTGTGTCAGCATGAACAGTTCATTTGAAATTCTAATTCTAAAATATCCTTAGATGTATTTCACCGTATCCTGTAACAGAGCAAAGATACATCCAAAAGATTTTTTTTTACCCAAATTTTCACAAACCAAAAAAACACTCCACAAGTACCTGTGATTATTATCACTTATTTTATAGTAAAAGTATTCATTAATATAAATTAATTAATAATATTATTCATGTTATTTTCATTAGACCTATTATTATTATTACATTCATTGTATTATTATTATTATTTATTTTTATTATTATATTCATTGCCATTTTTAAAATTATAATCATTTTTTTAATAATAATACATACTATTTGTTTTTGTTAGGAAATGATAAAAAAGAATCCGGGAAAGTTTGTCACGCTACTATCCGGTACCGGTTTTTTACTTTAGACGCGACCAACATCGCTAACTGTCCCCAATGCACTGCAGAAAACGACCTGAATCTTGTATATTAGAGCAATTAGCTTACACTTAGTTATTGGTATTTGATTATGAGTTATCAATTAATCCTGGAATATCAGTTTCATGACCATATGTGTGATTTAATGCTCCATTTCGACGGCCTATCCACCGCCATTACGGATTTGGTGATTTGGTGATTTATCGCTGTTAAAAATACCACAAAATGACTGCGAAATCATACTTAAAGATGTCTGAGAAAAATAAAATTTCGTATGAAGTAATTTGAGGTCATATTCTTCGACTTTCAGTTCATTTGAGTGACATAAACGGTCCATTTCGGCGCTTTTTTGCTCCATTTCGGTCATTGCAACTCCATTTCGGTCATTACCATAGCCGTTTCAAGAAGATTTGTCATCGGATCTACTAAGACTGGAATAGAATTAGTAAATCCTGACGATTTTGTCAACCTTTTTAGTAATTTCCAATACGACTTCTGGTCTGTTGAAGAAAAATTGTCTAAAATTCCATTTATATCTGCATAAAATGACTGCCTACATGTACATGTAGTATATTTTTTCATATTATTCACACGGTTTCTTTGTCTCTTATATTTTTGAAAGTCTCTATCTAATTTAGATTTATTTGCCGTATTACGCATTCTATCCCTTTTCCTAATTTTGCGACGAAGCTCAGTTGAAAACCACGGTTTATCATTATTACGATTTGTAACGGTCTTTCTGGGTATGCGCTTTTCGGCTATTTCAATATATTTAACAATAAAAACATCACAAAATTCGTCAACAGATCCCGTATTCAAAACCATTAAGTTATTAAACTTTATATAATCTGCCTCTTTATAGCACCACACTTTACGAGTACAACTACTTGAAATGGTATCAAATTTAAGTTCAGCAGTACAAGCTTTATGATCGGATATATCACAATCTATATCAATGACATCTGAAAATGAATAGCAAAAAACATCAGTAATAATAATAGGATCTAAGAGAGACGCACTGTTACAACCTGAATTGTAATAATAACCGGAATTGTTATAAATTTATTACAAAACTGGTTGTGATGCAGAAAATTTATAACAATTGGCTTGTCAACCTGAATTGTAATAAAACCTGAATTGTAATAAAAACCCAAAAGTGGTCATTAGTGTGAAATTTAATTTTATAAACTGTATAATTAAGATACGGGCGCGGTTCCATAAGCGGATCCAGGAATTTTTACAGGGGTCAAAAATTTCCGGGGGGGGGGGGGGGGTTCGGCTTATGACAAGTAAAAATTAATCCTATTAAATGTTCATCTAAGCATAGTTCAGCAATAATGGTACATCCATTGTCAATTCAAAGAGGATGGGGGTCCGGACCCCGTCGCCCTAGGTCCCTTCAAGATCCGAGCATAGGTTCATGGGATGTAACTCGCGTCAATGTCACTGAGAACTATATTCACACTCGCAAATCTTTAATAGGCCAATATTTAAAGGAATATTGGGAACGGCACATTGAACTTGAAGCGTGAGGCTGGTCTCAATGTGCTTATTTTCTCATAACTACTTGGAAAGATATTTCTAAAAACAAAATTTGAGTGTATGATATGGGAAATGTCATAAAATATAAGTACATGTATGTGTTCGTCAACCAGAATTGTAATAAATTTATTGTTTTTGTTTGTTGTTGTTTAACGTCCCACTCAAGAATATTTCACTCATATGGAGACGTCACCGTGTGCCGGTGAAGGACGAACAATTTTGCCTGTGCTCGGCACTTATTGCCGTAGAGCAGGGATGGTTCTTTAACGTGCCAACACCTACTGTGACACGGGACCTCGGTTATTANNGCGTCTGCGGGAATCGAACCCCTGGCCTCTCGGCTGGAAGTCGAACATACAAAACTGGTTGCGATGCAGAACATTTATAACAATTGGCCTGTTAACCTGAATTGTAATTAAACCTGAATTGTAATTAAAAAGCCAAAAGTGGTCACTAGTACGAAATTTAATTTTACAGTTGTATAAATAATTTGCCGGCGAAGTAACATAAGCGGATCCAGAATTTTTCCAAGGGTCGAAATTTTCCGGGAGGGGGTTCGACTTATGACAAAAAGGATTGGGGTCCTGATCCCCTTGCCCCTCGGTCCCTTCAAGATCCGTGCATAGGTTCATGGCATCTAACTCGCATCAAAGTGACTGAGGACTATATACATTGTATAGGCCAATGTTTAAATGCGTATTGGGGACGGCACATTAAACTTGAAGCGTACGGTTGGTCCCAATGTCCTTATTTTCTCATAACTACCCGGAAAGATATGTGTCACAGGTGTTTGTAAGACCTATCCACTTGATACTAACTTGGCTAGAGGGAAGTCTCTTTAGCTCACTTGGTAGAGCGCTAGTTTCTTAAACTAGAGGGCCCCGGTTCAAATTCAGCCAACGATAGACAATTTTTCACATTATTGTCATTGCCAATTCGAACAGATAACAAGTACCCTTGGGGCCGGTGTATCCTCTGTGACATTAATATCCTCGTCAAACTTGCGAAAGTGCGACCATAGCTCTAGATATCGAGGACGATATTTCTCATGGAGAGGGAGTATGTCACAGGTGTTTGTAAGACCTAGCCACTTGATACTAACTTGGCTGGTTGGAATTCTCGTTAGCTCACTTGGTATAGTGTTAGTTTCTTAGAGGACTAGAGGACCCTGGTTCATATCCAGCCAGGGTCAGACAATTTTTCACATTATTGTCATTGACTCTGTAATAAATGATCGGAGGCCGCTGACTGAATCTAAAATTATAAATGGGATGGTAAGAGGACTTCCATCAGGAATTTCAAATGTGGTAACAGAGAATTGTGATTCTGGTTTTCATTTTGCGGTTTGTCCAAGACTATTGTTCTGAAACCCAAGTCAGATATCTGCCAACTATCTGAGGTCAGTGTTGTTGATGACCTATCTTCATCTACTTCACACTCCAGTCCTGAGTCAAAACAATCTATACCAGAGGAACTTGGTGTACAAATTGACCAGTCAAATTTGAGTGAGGAAGAACTGAGTAGTGTAAGGAATGTTTTGAATAACTGGAAACATGTGTTTTCAGCAAATTCTATGGATATAGGGAATACAGACATAGTCAAACATAACATTGAACTCACTGACCCACAACCCTTTAAACAGCCCTATCGTCGAATTCCACCTGGTATGATAGAGGAAGTAAGGCAACATGTTAAGGAAATGCTCAATGCTGGTGTTATCAGGGAATCTGACAGTCCTTTTTCATCTAATGTAGTCCTTGTTCGTAAAAAGGATGGCAGCCTTAGATTTTGCATTGACTATCGTATGCTAAATGCAAGAACCCGTACTCCAAATATTTTTCAAAGCTTGATTTGAGATTTGGCTATTGGCAGGTTTAAGTTGAAGAGGCTGATAAGCATAAAACGACTTCGTAGGCAATTTAGGGTTCTATGAATGTAACAGAATGGGATTTGGTTTAACAAATGCCCCTGCTACTTTTCAAAGGCTTATGGAAAAATGTATGGGGGAAATGCATCTAAGAGAATGTTTAATTTTCCTGGATGACATCCTTATTTTTTCCAAAACCTTTGATGAACATGTCAAAAGGTTAGAATCAGCATTTGATCGCCTAGTACAACACAATTTAAAGTTGAAGCCATCAAAATGTGAGCTTTTTCAGTCCTCAGTCAAATATCTGGGCCATGTGATCTCAGAGCAAGGTATTGCCACAGACCCTGATAAAACATCAGCAGTTGAGCATTGGCCTGTTCCTACCAATATAAAGAAACTAAGATCCTTTTTGGGTTTCTGTGGTTATTACCGCAGGTTTGTTAAAAACTACTCCAAGATAGTTGAGCCCCTAAATAATTTGTTAAAGGGACATGGTCTAAGTAAAACCCATGGGAAAGGTAAGGGTCCTCAATCCCCCAAGGGAAATTCTACTAAATGGGTGTGGGGAGATAAAGAGCAATAGGCCTTTGATCAAAGTGCCATACCCAATGTACATTTAAACGATGGCTGTTACAGAATTGCGAAAGTGAATAGAGTTCTGAGTGACATTGATGCGAGTTAGTTGCCATGAACCTATGCGCGGAACTAGAAGGGACGGGGTCCGGACCCCATCCCTCTTGAATTTAGAAAGGATATGCCATCATTTGTCAACTCTGCTTAGATACACCTAGAATAGAATTGATCTTTCTACTTGTCACAAGGTGGAACAACCCCGCTCCCCGGAAATTTCGCCCCGCCCTAAAAAAATACTGGATCCGCACATGGAACCGCCTCGGTACATGTACATGTATTTATATTTACATCTATAGAAAGAACACTTCACATAATCACAAATTTGAACATCCCCCCCCCCCCAATCCACTGAAATAAAAACCTGGATCCGGACATGGAACAGCCTCTGTATTTAATTTATACAGCTATGGAAAAAAACAATTCACATGATTACGACTTTTCATTTTTATGGGTTGTTATGTAATGACAACTCCTATGGGGTTTACTGGACTTACTAGCTTTTTCTCTGTGAAGAGGTTCTTCTTCCACATGTAGAAATAGTGCATGTTAAGAAATCAGCTCACTGCATATAAATTTGATACTAATTTGAGGAAAGTGTATTGACATTTATTTGAACAATCATCAATTATCATATCATAAAGATTACTTTTACTTAAGCATTCTTCTTGTTTTTGTATTTCTGTTTACATAACTGATGCTAAAGCGCGCCTCCAAGTAAAGAATCCGGATAAATTACATCCTTCCGCCATTCATAAAGTGAATTAGTGTTACTATGTTAACCCTAAATATGCTACGTGAGCGTTACCCGTTCGTCAATTTGCCATATACGAACAGAGAATGAGAATAGCGAACTGTTTCACAACAATTTTCATTGCATTGTTTAGGGCAACTTTTGTTAGTTTCTCTTTCAATTTCTGTCCCGCGATCTCGGCCAGCAAAACTCTTTACTGTATAGGAATCATGCAGCGCATGCGCAATACCGCGATCTACCATATGTTAAACTTCCGTTTATTTGAAAGCATGGACGAGTCTACGGCTACACTCGTTATAAGCCTCTGTAACGGAAAATAAGTTGACCAGGAAAAAAGTTTGCTTTTCACTGTGTACGCTTGCGCACAAGTATTTGCATATTTGTTGACGATATGCGCAGGTGCGAAGATTGCGTCCTTGACGACAGCTTCTGAGGTCAAAGGTTAGTTGAGACAAGTAACTATCTAAAACTTGAAGCATATGGTAATTGATTATATTGTACTTAACAAAGCACTTTGCTATCTCCCAGAGATATTAAAGTAGCAGGAATCAGAAGAAAAAAAACATTGAAGGCATGAAAAATGTAGCCATATGTCAAATTCTCCTGTATGGGTCGGGTCGCAGGCGACTTTCCTGTGGCGCAGTAATTCTTATGCCATCTAATGACACAAGAGTCGAGTATCAACCTGTCCAATAAACATGAATGTATGTTAGTTTTTGCCTGTGTTTGTTTCATTTGTAGTCTCTTATACATTTCATTACCTCGAATAAAATTATTTAAAAGCGATCCTTGTGAAGAGCCAAATTTTGTGAAACCATCTGCGAACAGGGGAGGGGGGGGGGCAGAACAGAATATAGGCGAGAGAGCGTGTGCACTGATACAGTTGGAAGAGTCGAAATAGAGGAAACAAAAAGGGACTTTACCTTTCTTCCATTACATTACGAAACATTTACACAATAGTTGTTCCTCATTGTACAAATGGATTAAAGAGTTATAAAGAAATCTGTCTTAACTTTTTTTCTGAACCTCAAAGTTATTTACCGTGTAATGTAGGAATAAAAGTTCACCTGGTAAGAATTTAACCAGTCAGATAAAATAGTTCATTTTCTTTCCTTTTTTGTATTCTCTTACCCTTTTTTATTTTAAAAAAGAATTATATTGATTCCTGTGTCTCAATGTTTTCCCTCAACGAATTTACTTTATATGATTTAAGGGAAGAGTTGGGCAGGGAAAATGAAACCGAAAAAGTAGCTCATTTTCGATTTTTTTTTCTGTTTCCGTCAATTTTCGAGTGGATTAAAAAGCTATTCTAAATTCTTTATGTCAGCTTTGTCCCTGAACAACTTTTCCCAGGGTAATGCGGGAAAAAAAATCAATCAGGAAAAAAGTTAACCATCAGAAAAAAATCTTATCTTATTGATTTTTCCTTTACACACTTTTACACATTTATTGAATAAACAATAAGATATAAAGAGTTATTATAAAATCTTTGTCTCGACCCTTTTTCCTTGACTGAGATTTATTTACTTTGTTTTCTGTGCTAATGTTCTGACATTGTACACGTGAATTGAAGAATTATCATAAATTCTGTATGCCAAACGTTTTTCCTGGTTAACTTTTTTCCCGTGTGTTATACAGGAAAAAAGTTCACCTGGGAAAAAAGTTAACCAGTCACAAAACATAGCTACTTTTCTATTCTTTTGTCCATTTTTCTTGACATTGTACACGTACAATGTAAATTGAAAAGTTATCATAAATTCTTTATGCCAACTTTTTTCCTGGTTTACTTTTTTCCCATGTAATGCAGGGAAAAAGTTCACCTGGGAAAAAAGTTAACCAGTCAGAAAACATAGCTACTTTCAATTCGTTTTTGTCCATTGTTCCTGACATTGTACACGTATACTGAAAAGTTATCATAAATTCTGTATGCCAACTTTTTTCCTGGTTAACTTTTTTCCCGTGTGTAATACAGGAAAAAAGTTCACCTGGGAAAAAAGTTAACCAGTCAGAAAACATAGCTACTCTTCAATTCGTTTTTGTCCTTTATTCTGATATTGTACACATATGTACAGAAGTTATCATGAATTCTGTACGCCAAACTTTTTCCTGACCAAATTAATTGAATTAACATCGGGACAGACTGTTTCCGAAGCACGTTATTTTATTGCGGAGGTGAATGGGGTGATAAGGTATGCTATGTCGATCAGAAACAACCAGAAACGCCCATAGCAACAGCCATGCGCACATTTCAAAAAGTGAACTTTTTTCCTGGTTAACTTATTTTTCGTTACACCTCCGTTACACCCTACACTTTAGTAACGGGGGATTCTCATGACACGAATGCCTGTGCCCGAGTCAAATAAACGGCAAGTACGCTTAATGTAGCTTCTGTAGACCTAGTTTTAATGCCATTACTGAATCGGATGCATGCGCCAGAAGAACCGAAAAAAGAGAAAAATCAATCTCGGACTCGGTAACTTATTCCCGCTGTCAAACTTTTCATATCAATTTACCGTATCAAATTTTCTTGGGTGCATCTTTTTACCCTAGAACACGGAAGTGTACAACAGCACGGTATGCATATGTGGTCATAGTGAAAATAAACCCACAAAGAATTTTCTTTACATTTTCGAGTTCTTATTGAGTATGATGCAAAATTATATCTAAGATACCTCAATATCTGATCCCAATCAATATATTTTAAATGTTACACACTGATAAACTGTAGAGAAAAAGGAATGAAAATTTGATATTGAAATAGTTCTAATCTGCCTTAGCTACCCACTAAATTAAAGGACTACCTGTCTTATGTGACTTTAACACATAACACCTGAAATGGCTTTTCCTGTTTTTATAAATCACCTGAATAAAGAGACCGTCTGTCATATGTGAACCAATTGCCCTTCCCTTGGCGGTCTCTTTAAACAGGTTAGGCTATTAAATATACCGTTTGATAGTGAATAATAGAAATTAGAATATTTCAGATTACAAAACAAAAAATTGTTTTCATGCTCCTTAATTTGACTTGTTTAATTCATGTTTGTCTTTCATAATATAAATTTTGAATGTGCGTGTGATTAAAAGATTTACTGTATTTGAGTAATTCTGAAAACGAATAGTAAAAAAAACCTTACATTTCAAATTTTATATTGACTACTAAGAATTCCATGTGTGGCTAATGACATGCATATTTGACTAAAGAACTTTCACTCTTATTAGCCAAATCAGTAATTGATGTTTCGTTCTACAGATGTGGAAATAGTATACTTTCGGGTCCTCTCTTAATTTCTATTGAAACGATGAAAGGATTGCCAGTAAAAGATAACCAAACAGGACTCGTCCAGAATTTTGAAACTGTAGAGTGGATTTGATTGGGAACTCGTTCACGTGTCGAGTAGGCCTATTTTTCTGTTGTGTAGACTTTAAACTGAAACTATTATTTCCAAGTACTATCATTGTGGTGTAGAAATATTTGAGGTAAATTGGGCTGGTAAGTAAATGGCAGTTCTGATTAGTTGGGAGTAGGCCCGGAATAGTTTAAATTATGTTGCTCTGCAGCTCTGTCGAACGCACATTCCATCCACACTGCATGATCCGCCTACAAAAAATTCTCACCAGAAACCGTTCATTACACATGCGTTATGTTCTTAATTGGAAATGTATACCGAGTTTGGTTTTTGATGGATGTCGAATCAACATTTGTCGTACAATGCATTTAACCTATTTCTTGCTACCGTTATATTTACTATGTAACGATAAACAACTTTACAAAACGAACACGTGTACCCGTTACATTCTATCTTTTACACACATTTTTTATGCTCGCTTTCATATCGGCATACTGTAAATCCAGAAATTTTCGCGGAACTTTATTTTGGCGAATCAGTATATTTGCAAATATTGGCGACACTATATTTTCGCTTATGTGTATGTTGAGTATAATAGTTAATGCTGTATGGCGCATTTTATTTTCGCTTACGCGAAAATAAAATTCGCGCGAATAAAACTGGATTTACAGTACGCAGTTAAATGCAAAACGAAGTATGGGTATTTTACTCACAGGCACACGTAAAAGACTGCAGAGACTGTCGTCTTTTCTTACGTATATCCACCCTCGGGACACACTTGACAGTCTCTACAGTCTTTTTACGTGTGCCTGTGATTTTACCAGTAGACAAGAATATTCTTATTTTAAAATTTTCTTCTCAAGAACAGCAAGTGTACCATTTATCAAATTAATATGGGAGCTACATGATATAGTGTAGATTCATATTTGTTCAAATGGTAGCCACCATGGTCAAGAT
>JACSZP010006373.1:3976-28565 GCA_016161895.1 Pinna nobilis | reverse complement strand
TTATACAGGTGTTGCTGAAACATATAAACAAACTGACCAGATAAAAAATGTTATCATGATTATTCTGAATCTTGGGACATTTAAATAGTATAGTTCACTTCCGTAAAATAGGTGTTTCAAAATTTCGTACTGTAGATAATGGACTCTACCTATTGAGCTGTCATTAATCTCTGACACTACATGGGTAGTCCTGGCATGTGGCAAGGCCATTAAGTAGTCACACAGCAAATTAAAACATGCCATATTGTATTGCTGTCTGCAATCCTTATTTAATATATCAAGCATTCAAAACAGAAGTCAACTAATACCAAGGGAGATAATCCTTACTTGATGTTCTGGGGGAAGACTGCATTCTTTACTAGTGTAAAACAAGATGATATTACAGAGGACTGTAACAATCTGCTTTCCCTCACACAGCAGCTGTGACAAGGACTATGTTGCTTATCTGTGAAACTCTTATCCTTACTGCAAAAAACAATATATGGTTTAACTTTTTCGAAAGCAAATATCCACAGAAAACAGAATGTCTAAAATGCTACACAACAAGAGTATATCATACAATACTAAACATTTTCATAATAAAGATTCTTACTCAAAACTTTTTTTCACAATAATTAGCAAAAATTCCTGTATCCTCACACTTCGGTTAGGGTTAAAATGACTAAAATGCCAACTAAGCATGTAAATGGTTACCTTTTCTGGAGTGATTTGTGCACCATCAAATCTGCCAGTTTCTGTGCTGTGTCTTCATTAAGGAACGTAACACAAAGTGGTAGTATACTTAGTACATGTTCCACCATTACAGTGGTGTAATTCTCATTGGTAATATTGTTGACCTGTAAGGTAAAATCAATTCATATACTACATGTGTCAAGTGTCTGTAACATACAAGGATACCAATATATCTAAAGCTGTTATTATTGGTTAATGTTCCAGCCTAGAATCTGTCACTTGTACACATATATGGAGACTTTACTAGTGAAGGGCTACAAATTTTGAACGATGCACTTAAAGCCATTGAGCGGTGAAAGTTCTTTAACATTCCAACCCCCAATGTGGTATGGAACCTCAACTTATATGGCCTTATCCAAAGACAGAAAAATCCAGCGATTTTATTGAGGCTCAAACCTCTTAGTCGGATATGGGTATATCTTAAGTAGAGAAGCATAACTTAATTTAGATAATCATCAGGGAAGGAGGGCAAGTACAATATGAAGGTTCCTTGCCCTATTTAACAGATGCACTCTAAAGTAAAGGTCATAGGTAGGGTGACATAGCCTATCAGCTGTGGAAAGAAAAAAATCCAAAATCTCTCCACAATGTGCACTGGCGAAGACCATTCGTTTTCCTTCTGTTAGTATGAATGAGAATTTTCATAAGATAGCCTTAGATAAGGGATTCTTCAACACTTCTCTGTCACATAACAACAAAGACAGTATAGCTATACGAACCTTGATGTCCAAGGACACTACATTGCCATACTCCTCAATACACTTATGTGATGTGAAAAGGAGAGTGTAGGCAAAATCTATCAACACCTGACTGGCATCTCTGCCACACAGACAACAAAGACTGTATAATTACCTTGTTGTCCCAGGATACTACATTGCCATACTCCTCAATACACTTATGTGATGTGAAAAGGTGTAGGCAAAATCTAACAGCACCTGACTGGCATCGCTGTCACACAGACAACAAGGACAGTATAATTACCTTGCTGTCCCGGGACATTACTTTCCCATAATCCTCAATACATGTCAATGGTGCTGAGAGGAGATTATTAGCCACATCGGATAGCTCCTGACTGGCCTCTTCACTTTGTGCCATCTTATTGATCACCATTGCCCTGAACGTTTGTACTGAAAGTTGACGCTGTGAAGAAAAAGAAAACTATACTAGAAAGTAATAAAATTTACTGTAAATTGTGGTCACTTCAGAGGATTAACAAAGAGAAAGAAAGAATGAAAGAAACCAAGGCAAAGCAAAAATGGGGAAAAAAGAAAGGAAGAAGAGAGGTGGGAGGAAAGAAGAAAGGGAAGGAAGAAAGGAAGGGAGAGAATAGATGGGATGAGAGAGAAATGAAGCAGAAGGAAAGAAAGGGAAGAATAAGGAAGAAAGAAAGAAAAAGTAAGAGAATCATGGGAAACAGTTGTAATATAAAATGAGAAAACAAAAGAAGAATAGCTAATCTACATGTATGATCCTACCATCACATATTCTATTCTTTTATCCTTTGCGCTGTTCAGCATTTTGTACACCTTTGTCCATTTCTCCTTTGGTATTTTTGAGTGTAGATAACTAACATCAGGATGACTACCCTCCATCTTTCCAGGTTTCATCATAATAAAGCTGCCCTCATGTTTGGTGTGTTCCACTAGGAGGAGATGTAAGTCTCCCCAGGACAGACAAAGCCTCAGAGAACAAAACAGCAAGTCCATATTCTGAAACAGCAGAAATGACTCCTAAATCTTCCTTTATCATTATTATTGTTTACAGTATGTATTTGTTATCATCTTGCTCTTATACATGTATCACATTAACCAGACAGCTAGGGACAACACATTTAGTCCATCAACAAAATATTGTTGGTTTGCTGTAGCATGATCTACTCAATCAACATCCTGCAACTCAAATTTGTCATTCTAAGATATTTTTTTCATCAAGCATCTGATATTTTCCCATATTTTTAAATATTGTGCATGCATATATAGTTTAGTTTTAAAAAAAAATTCTGACTACCTCCTTAATGCACAAAGTCAAGTCTGAGTCATGTTGTAGCAAACTAACATTTTTTAAGGACGGCTTTACTCATCTCCAAAATATGTTTATGTATAATTTTCCAATCAATAAAAGATATCAAAACTTTCATAATAGTTCATGTATTGCGTTTTACATTGTAAATGCAAATATTAAGGAAAACTTCTCATTATGAAAATTTGAATAAAAAATATTGTTGAGAACACAAGAATTTATCTCATGGCATGAGGAAATAAAGTACTAATTTTCTGAGTATATACATGTAAGAAGAAATGGGTTCAGTCAGACAGACAGATAGGTAAGTTGACATTTGTATACCCCCTTGCAGATTTAGAAAGACAACCAAAACTTAAAATGCACTGAAAATTATACTTACTCAATTAATCGATGTAAAGTTTAATAGGGAGTTGAATTTCAAATTACAAAATACAGTGGAAACTGTCTAAATCGGACACTGTCCAAACCGGAATCCTGTCCAGATCGGACAAATCAGGTGGAACGTAATTTTCCCCATTACTTTCAGTTACTTAAAACTCCCCTCAAACCGGACACTGTTCATTCCGGACACTGGACATGTTTTTTGACCACAATATAGAACTTGTATGATAATTTTGCCCGAGAAAAAGGACAGTTGATAAACTACATGTGTATTTTTCACACTTATATAATAATTTCACTTTTTTTCAGGAATGTCATACGTAAATCAAATTTTATGTTATGAACGAAATTAAAAAGAAATATTATTACCATAAATTAAAAAAATGAACTTAAGTTCATCGGCAAAATCAATAAAGCATTGTTAGAAAGGGAGGTTACTCTTCCAAACCTAAAATTTTGATTTTCTAAAAACCGGATACCTGTCCAAACCGGACAAAACCTCTGTCCCAGAGACTGTCCGGTATAGACAGTTTCCACTGTAGTAAAGAAAGAAATCATACAAATGTCACATGGCTATTTACATTCATAATGAAGATATCCTTGGTGAAAGCTGAATAAGATTATTGTACACAAAAAGAAACATACCAAAAAAACTGAATTCAGCACACACTTCGAGGAGCCTGATGGTCGAATTCTCTTCAAACTACATATGTATTTAGTATCACTTTTCCACAGTGCAGATTTGAGCCTCATTAGAATTTAAATTGGGTATGGTATGTGAGAAAATTTGCCAGTTTACTTGTGGAAGGCTGGTGTTCTCTTCCTTGGTATATTAGTAACCAGATTCTCTACTCCACCAATAAAAACTGGCCACCACTGTATGACTGACAGATTGTTGAGTGTGGCATATAACAAAACAAACAGCATACACCCCACTTCTCTTTTTACTGAAGAAAAATTGACCAGAGCAATAAAACTCTGTTCTAATGATTATACCTTTCTTTGCTCTAATGATATGTCAAGTAGTGCCACAATGACTTCTGTTTCCATGGTCTTCATTAATTCTTCCACTTTCCCAAATGTCATCTCTGTAACCTGGTAGTCAATGAGCTTGACATGCGACAAATACGAGGTGATAAGGGAGGTAATTACAGTCAGTCTTGTTGTCCAGACTTTATCTGAAAGTTTGAATGACATTTATAGTACGTGTATGTAAGGGTAGTGAATATTATATGAAGAAGTCAAATTGTAAAACATATATGAGTAATGCATTGTTAAAACAGATAGTAATCCTATGATATAACCCATGTTTTTTAAAATAACGATTTACATAGTAATACTATAATCTATAAATGTTGTAAGTTTGATTTGAATTTATATGTATTCAATTCATTGGTTGTTTGTACTGTTGTTTATGGTCCCATTGAAAATTCTTTCACTTATATGTAGACATCTCCGTGTGATGGTGAAGGGCAATAAATCTGGTCATACCCAGCACTTCTGACCTTTTAACACTGAGAGTTCTTAAACATGCCAACATCAACTGTGACATGTGATGCAAAGGACAGAAAAAGCCAGCCTAATCTGAAGTGCAGATTAGAATCAACAACCTCATGATCAGAGGGGGGGGGGGGGGGCACATTCTATAAGTAAAACAATTCATGCAAGGTGTAATATATTCTCAGGTGACAAAATATTGAACAACATTATTATAAATATACATTACAAAACCTATTTAAATTTTTCACAAAAGTTCCCTGTTCACTACATAGGAACTAAAAGACTTTGATAATTTGGCATAAATAATCATTCAATCAATCTTTTTAGCAGGTTGCATGGTATTTTATACTGTTACAGTGTGTGGACAGTTATGCACTGCCATTGGCATTACCTTCTGTATAGAACAGCTGTGGTATGTAGTGCTCCTTCACCTCGTCCACAAACTTCCTCCACGTATCTATGACAACAGTCTGTGGTAAAGACTCTACAACCTCTCCAAATCTGAATAGGTAAAAAATATTATGTGAATTACTACAACAATGAATACGTGAAAACAATACTTACAAAGATTACACAAACTTGCAAATGTCTCATGCATCAAGATCCTTGGATCTCAAAACACTTCTGTCTAATTTCTATTCCAATGTTTATGGTCTTTCCCTGTATGTCAGTGTCATATATATTTTTGATAAGTTAAAGTCTGAATGTATAAATCCAACGATGTTTATATGTTTAATACTAGATTCATTACATATATTTTCCCTACAGAAACAGGATTGTTTACTTAGTCTAAGTTTCCTGATGTATGATACAATGGAACCTCTCTTGAGAGCCCACCATCTCTGCCATGGAAATGTAGTCTTTCAAGACAGGTGGTTTCTCATGGCAGGTTTTATTCATATTATGATTTAAAAACTTCTTACAAGTGGTCTCTCAAGACAGGTTCGAGTGTATTTTGTACCAATATCATTTATGAATCTGGTGATATTATAATCAATCTATCTATACATAAGATCCATATCATATTTAACTGAAAGTTTGCATAATTCACAAATTTTGCCAATATCTCAAAATGAAACAACTCACACATCAGAGAATGCATTATCCAGATCCTGGATTTTTATCTCAGAACAACTACGTATTGTGCTGAGAATGTAATCAATCCATTTTGGTATGTGTCGTAATTTGGAGTACCTCCTGACTAAGGCGGACATAAATGATCCTGAGACTGGCCCAGCCTCCTCATCAGCTGTCTGTAACAGTCAAAAGAAAACATGTAAGTAGAGAATATCTACATGATAATAATTTGCTTTAAACTTGATCTATACAGAAGAAATAAACCATTACACAACTGAAATTGATACAGAATATCAAAAATGTGTAGGAGATGAAATGTACAATAGTGATGTTTTACTGAAACTGACATTGTTGTTATTAATCACCTGATTTCAGAGGTTACGTGTGATATATGCTCCTTCCCGTAGATGGTCTCTTAAAACAGGTTTGGCTATATTTCATTTATCTACATATTGTATGCACAGAAAACATAATGAAAATGTATACATTATCTACCAACTAAGAAATATTAACTAACACACTATTGTTAAGTCTTCCACCAACAAATTTTCATGATTATGAACCACTATATATGCAAAAGAGGATTTGAGCAAATATTTTAGGAGGACAAAAAGAACTGAAATGCTATCTACCATTGTAGACATATTTAACCAAGCATATATTAGGACATCTGACATCTTTGGCTCCAATATCTGATGGTTCAGCAGTAGTAAAGATTCCAAACATTGATAGAAGCCCAAAGTTCTGAAAAATAGAAAAACATACATGTACTACCAGTACTCAGTAAGTTAAAAATGTCCTACAAATCCTTCACTGGTACATATAGTATCTTCACTGGTACATATAGTATACATTTTTGGTTTATTATTTTTTTTAATACGTTTATCTTTCAATGTAGCACTATGTTTGGAAATGTTATACTTATAGTTATGTAATGAAAACCAGTTTACCCATGTAAAAGAGAACATTTGGTTTTCATTATATTTACCATATTATTATATTTACCAACATAAGGTTCATCGGTCTTATGCAGGAATATCTGCGCACTCTCTAATTTAACAAGAGTAGTAAATATAATACAGTAGAAGATGTTTTGAGAGACCACCCCTACAGTCATGGAAATGTGGTCTTATAAGAAAGTAGGCCTCTCACAAAAGATTTCATTTCAAGGATTAATTAATGAATTGTTTCTTCATAAGTGGTCTATCATCATGACAAGTTTCACTTTAGGTCAAGTTGTGTAATCATTAGCTCACCTGAACCAAAGGTTTAAGTGAGCTTTTCTGATCACATTTTGTCCGTCTGTCTGTCTGTCCGTCCGTCTGTAAACTTTGAACATTTTCGACTTCTTCTTAAGAACCACTGGGCCAATTTCAACCAAACTTGGCACAAAGCATCTTTGGGGGAAGGGGATTCAAAAATGAAGGGTCAGGTCCTTATCGAAGGGGAAATAATTGAGAAACATTAAAAAATGGGTGGGTGGCTTTAAAAATCTTCTACTTTAGAACCACTGTACTAAAAATCACTAAACTTATGTGGTAACATCCTGATAGAGTGTAGATTCAAGTTTGTTCAAACGGTGGCCGCTGGGGTCAAAATGGGGCCACAATAGGGGCCCAAAGTTTAAAATAGGTTTATATAGGAAAATATCTTTAAAAATCTTCTCAAGAACAGCAAGTGTACAATTAGTCAAATTGATATGGGAGCATCATTATATGGTGTAGATTCAAGTTTGTTCAAATGGTGGCCGCTGGGGTCAAGATGGGGCCACAATAGGGGCCCAAAGTTTAACATAGGTTTATATAGGAAAATATCTTGAAAATCTTCTTCTCAAGAACAGTAAGTGTACAATTAGTCAAATCAAAACGGGAGCATCATTATACAATGTATAGTGTAGACTCAAGTTTGTTCAAATGGTGCCCCCCAGGGTCAAGATGGGGCCTCAATAGGGGCCCAAAGTTTAAAATAGGTTGATATAGAAAAATACCTTTAAAGATCTTCCTCTCAATAACAGTCAGTATACAATTTATCAAATTAATATGGGAGCATCATTATATAGTCTAGATTCAAGTTTGTTCAAATTGTATCTGCTGGGGTCAAGATGGGGCCAAATTAGGGGCCCAAAGTTTAAACAATAGGGTCCAAAGTTTACCAAATGAGAGGTTCATCTTTGTCCATAAATTTTCAGTAGTGATACATTGTAAATCCAAAATTTCTGCTTTTTCGTGAAATGTTCAGGTGAGCGATGTGGCCCAATGGGCCTCTTGTTTGTTAAAGCCATCATAGCTCTGTGATAGAGTGCCAATATTCAGGTCTTGAGGGGTTGGATTCAAGCCCAGGCTAGAGAAGTGATAAGCTTTTTCTTTTCTAGGAATGAGACAGGAAAAAATCGAGGTCACATTATTCAATTGTCAGCATGTAAAGGAACCCTCACTACTCAATGGCCATAAGAGCCAAACATAGACCAAAATTTGAAGTCTTTTTGTTGATATCACCATAAAAGTAAGAGATTCTCAGATGGGATGTCAAATATTATTTATTGCAGCTACATGTAAAGCAACTTTGAAGTTGTCTGTTGAATGTTATGGGATAACAACTAACAACTTCCTGTAAGAAATGTCATACCTGTTGCAGGTGAGTAAGACATCCAGAACATGTCTGTAGAACTTCAGCTGTACATTATCTGCAGCGCTGTCCTCTGCTTGGTTGTACACATCAGCCCTGTGAACTATCTGCAAGAGTCTGTATAACACTGACAATGCATCAGACTCCTCCACAGGTCCACAGAGGGCAGCACTTTCCTGCTTCAGTCCAATCACAGAGCAGAGATGAAGAAACATCCAGTACCCAGTTGAGCTCTTTTTGTCATAACTTAAATAAAGCAATATAATTTATCATTAGACTCATAGTTAATTCTTCTGTAAATTATTTACAATTTGACACTTTTCATTGTTGTCTGTTATGCTTAACGCCACACTCAAAAACCTCTCAGTGATAGAGTGGCAGTCAGTTTCTATCAGTGATGAGAAAACCCAGTAACAAATGCACCTGGGAATTTACCTCTACAAGTAAACTGGTACGTTTCTCAAATTGTCAACTTTAGTTTCAGCATGGATCAAACCCATGCTGACTAGAGGTAAGAGAATTAAAACATGTTCAAAGAGCAATGCCCTAACCATTTGACCATTGCCGCTCATGTCTCAAAATAGATAAACTATTTAGCTGTTAACTGATGATCATAAAGATTCATTCAACATTAACAAATTAGCATCTGTGTAAGTTCCTACTCTTATATGTAACAGGCATATTGTTTTCATATTGGTTGCATGCACTTACCATTTAGAGGAGAGATAGTCCGTGTAGAACACCGGTAGATACTGTACTATCACTGTCTGTAGTTTCTCTGGAGAAGTTTGCTTCCATGTCTGATTCTGCTTCTATTGTAAATATTCAAATGAAATTAAATTTAATGAATTAAGAATGATTTTATTCACATACAGTGTATACATAAAAATTATTTTTATATTAACAGTCAATTCCACAAATAACAAGATCGCAGGTAACGAAGTACTTGTTGCTATGAGAAGATTTCTATTCCCGATGCATTTTTCATACACTACTTTGTAATTTCGAATAAGGAAGATCGGCTATAACAAGATAAATATCTTGCTCCCTTCAACTTTGATATATATATGGAGTTGACTGTAGTTCTGATACAGGTTCTCTTAACTTTTCAAATTTTCACTTACTAGAATTACAATTACTTATGATTCCCATTGATCACTTATACATACGGTCATGAACTTTTGAAATAGATCTAAAAAAAGTTCATATTTGACCAATACATACAATTCATATGAGCAAGATTCATCTTATCCAAAATTGATACTTTTGATGGGTACTTATTTATAGGATACAGAGACAATCTGGATACATAAGCCCTCCTGAGGGTCTACACAGTAAACAGGACTGAGCTTGAAAGATTCTTTTTACTATACAGACCAAGGTCGGACTTATTCCTCCATATTCAGTCAATAACCTTGTTATTACAACTTTTAATGTCACTAATCCACTTCTTCATGTCTTCTCACTTCAAGACCTAGCCAATCATCAACATCGGACGAAGCGTTAACGTTTGCCATTTGACGTGATCATGTCTCAACGCATTCATCAATGCAGGTTGTTTATGGCTCAATAAATGCCCACTGACTTTATATAGATAATGATGGAAACGACATCAAAAGGTGTAATGTTATCTTTTAAACAAAAATAACTCAAAAATCTGTACATTTTTGTATAACCTGTCACATCATACCTTCCTTTGCAGAAGATTGGAGAACAGAGTAAATATATTTTCAATGATCTTTGGTGGCTGTGACTTAGTTTCTGCAGGGCCATAGAAACTGTGAAGGTACTTCTCATAACTGGTGCTGTGTTCCCTGTTAGAATGGTATAAAATATAATTATTATTTACAAAAACAAATGTCCTAATACAGCAGCAAAGTACCATATGATTAATGTTTCTCAAAAGTAGGTCAACCTACTCCAAGGTCAAGTTCTATTGTCAAAACATTTGGTTGCAAAAGAAAGGCCTTGTCAAAAGGAATACACATGAAATATGAAGTCTTTCACGTAACATTCAAATATTATATCCACTTACAGATTAAAGTATAATGTCCCCAAATCTAAGACTACAGAGACATAAAAAGTAGTCTTTATGACCAGGAGGTCTTTAAACGTAGATGATGGCAAAAGCAGGCAGGTTACACTTTATAAGAATTCATAATAAATTGAGACAACAAATTATTGTTTTTACATTACACATATACAGTAGAGTCGGTCTATAACAAATCGGCTGAAAGCAAATTCAGTGCTATAACGAAGAGGAATAAAATCCCCCAAAAGAATTACTATTTATCTATTTATGTAGTAAATTCCAATGCTTAAAATGAAGGATGCCTTTAACAAAGTCAAAAGTCAATCCCCTTTGACTTTGTTATTGACCAACTCTACCGTAGATCCTAAGTGATAATCACAATTACATACTTATCAAACAGTGCCTGTTGTAAATCATCTCTGATACTTTTTATACAGAGACTTAGGCTATGGTGGACGGATCCTGACTCACATAAGTTCTCAAGTACTAACACGGGTAACAACAGTTTCTCTGACACTGCCTGCAGCACCTGAAATGTAATACATTGGTAGAGATGTAAGGTTAGAGCAATGTACAAACTTAAGAGGTGGTTATTCACCACAAATTAATGTCAATTACACTGTGTATCCTTAGTATTAATGGTATGCTGTTTAACTAATGTACCCGTATTGTTTTGTTGTTTAACATCCCACACAAAAATATTTCATTTATATGGAGATTTCACTGTGCTCCTATGCTCAGCACTTATGGCCGTAGATCAGGGAGTGTTCTTAAACATGCCAACAACTAATGTGATACAGGACCTCGGTTTTTACTGTCTCATCCTAAAGACAGGGACGGCAAATTATTGGACTTTGGCTTGAACCCTGGACCTCTTAATTCAAAGTTAAACATGCTAACCACTAGACCACAGCAGCCTCCTAGGTAATGTAGAACCTTCCCAAGTCTAATAAAATACACAATAAATACAAAAAAAATTGTATATTTGGAACACAAACTGTCTGAAACAAGAGAAACTAGTAGAAATTTCGAAAATATGACAAGTGCTTTTAGTAAAAATTGGAAAATATGACAAGTACAGGTACCTGTAGTTTTCCAAACTTTTGGGAAATGTATTTTAAATGTCTCTATTTAGCCATTTGGAAGTAAAACAACATGATACCAGTTGAATATGACACCAAATCATATGATAGAACTATTTGCTGTATCTAAGTATGAAGTCAAGAGTGATAGACATACCTGCCAAACATCACGCCACAAAGAATACATGTGTAATGTTAAACCTTAGTTGAATACACACGTATAAAAAACACAATGGGGTATAATTATGTATGTGAAAAAAATTTAGATGCACTGGAAGTTTTTAGGTAAATAGGTACATGTATGATGATACCACACTGCAACAGGATACATGCATGTAACTGTCTTTCGGATGAGAAGTAAAAATCCAGGTTCCATGTCACAGTAGGTGTTGGCACGTAAATAACGTTAAACCTCCCTGCTCTACGGCCATAAGTGCCAAGCATAGGCAAAATTTGTCGCACTTCACCGGCACACGTTGACATCTCCATCTGTGTGAATAATTCTTGAGTGGGATGTTAAACGACAATACATGTACAACCAACATATATGTAATATTTAAAAAGTGTTTTTAATACTGTCTTGTTGTTGAACATCCCACTCCAGAATCTATAACATATACAGAAATGTCACCATATGCTGGTAAAGGGATACAGATTTAGCCTATATTTGGCACTTGCAAACATTTTTTTTTCTGAAGTATTTTTGCAGCCTTTTAAGCTTTCAGACAATCTGAATTGAAATAACTGAATAATTGAAATACTTTGTCTCTGTGAGTCTGCGTAATCTTTCTCATTTTTAAGGTTTTAAGAAAAATGAATAACAACACATATCTTATTTCTGTTTTTAGTTAAAGATAAACTTATGACAATAAACAAGTTAGATAAACTGAAAATATGAGAAGTAGACAGTTAAAGAGATAGCCTTAATAGAAATCGAAAGCAAAGGAGAGCTATTAAATGTCAGAGCTCAGACACAATCAGTTGTGAAATTCAGCTTGTTGTGATAATTGTTTCAGACAATTTCCTGCGGTGATGTGAAATTGATTTGAATAAGATGATTTATTACAGCTGACAAGGAATACATAAAGGAAATAAAATGTTAACTCATGGTAATAAAGACTTTGATAAGTGTCATTCTCCCATGAAATATGCATTATTCATAACGGATGAAGTAGACATTGTCATAATGATGAGCTGCATCAGGTTTTGTGACTGTAACATGCAAACATGTATAATAAAATGCTAGAGATAATTATAAAAATCATTACTTGAAACCTGAAGAATTTACAATTTATATTGCATAACTTAGAGGACTTAATGAGTAGGGAGAGAGACTGAGACATTGAAATTGTAGAGGCACGTGGAGGTGGGAAGGACATATACATTGAAACAGAGCTCACTCTGGACTCGGAAAACTGTTAGCCAAAAAATAAGCCATTCAAGATTTCTTTTTAGCCAATTGATTTTTCATTAGCCATTTGATTTTTTATTAGACAACTATAAAATAAACATATCTCGAAGTATAAAATATTTTTGATAATTTTACATTACAGCCATTGTGGATGTAATTTGCAATACATTTGAATAATCTCCCAATCATTTGGCAATGTTGCATTTTTTTTAATTACATAATAACAGATACATGTAACTTGATCCTTTTATAGGTTGTGACCAGAAAACGTTTTAGCCGGAAAATTAGCCAATAATGAAAATATTTAGCCAATTTTCACAAAAAATAGTCAATGGCTAAATTGGCTACCTACAGGGTGAGCCCTGATTGTAAGACGGGTGGATGGACATACCGACAGCTACATGGACATTTAACAGACACACAGTAAGAAATATATTTTATTAATAGGCAGATTTCAGGCCAGAACATGGACAGGTAGATACACAAATAGGTAGGGGGAAGCCAAATATACTGATTAATAGGTTCTTGGATAGATAAATGGATGTATGAAAAGATGGATGAATCTTGCATCCATCACACGATGTGATGTGTGGGTACATGAATGGATAGATAGATGGATGGATGGATGGATGGATGGATGGATGGATGGATGGATGGATGGATGGATGGATGTGTGGGTGCATGGATATATAGATAGATAGACAGACAACTAGATAGTTAGAGATAGGTAGACAGAAAAAAGACAGACATATATATAGATGTGCATTGAATGATAGATGTTAAGCGATTAACAGATTTGAAACTATATTACACATAGGAATTCTAGACACTCCAGCACTTGGGCACTTTGGCACCTAGGTGAGACAAATTTGCATCTCAAGCAAACTAATTGGCACTCTTATTCAATATACACAACTCCCAATTTCAAATTTTAATCATGTCTGTTCCCAAAGTGATCATGTAGACTCTGATTGCTATCCCTATATTTCTAAAAGTAAAAACTGGTCACATTTGTCTGAAAGAAACGTAGTGTTAATTTGTCTTGATATTGAAATGCATTGCTGTACATTTCTCTTTATGGACAGATGCCAAATATATCTTGGTGCCTTTTGGTCTTGTCATCACACATACCGGTAGTTAATATAAAAGCAGAAGAATCAGCTCTATGTGACTGTCCTGTAAAAAAAAGTGTTGGTTTACTGTAACAGTACTCTTTTTTTTCTATGAGCAGTTTGGTAGGTTTTTGTTGTTGTTTCAACTATAAACTATATACATGTATGCATATGCAATATAAGCAATGGGTAAATATCTGAGGACTGGTGAAAAAAAAAAACAGTTCTCAGAATGGAAATGAAAAAAATGAGTTGCAGGGTTTTGTTAGAGTACACAAACCTTTTAGTTTTTTACATGGTCTAATTGGAGCAAATCATACTGCAATCTAAGTGGTCAGGGTTCATTCACAGAATAGACAAATGCAATGTCTATGTGTCAATCAAAAAGGTCTGGGTGCTCAGAATATTCTGTATTGTAACAGTGCTCTACAATTTACTGGAAACACTTGATCCATAAGACCACCCAAGGGAGACAACCTCTGTGATTATAAGCCTCTCCTCCTGCACAGTACTTCCTCTGTATGTAGAGTGAAATATAATGTAACAGTTGGATAAATCAGACAAGATAAACTTTACAAGTGATGGATACTATATCTATAAAAACAAAATGAAGGGAATAATGACAATGGGATCAAATGATCATGTATGTACAGTAACACCTGTTTTAAGAGACCTCCCCTATAGGTGGTCTCTCAAGACAGTTGGTGGCTCGTCAGAGTGGTCCCTCAGGAAAGATGGTCTCTCCCCAAAGTGGTCCCTCAAGAAGATGGTCTTTCACCTCGACAAGGTGGTACCTTAAGACAAGTGGTCTCTCACCACAGTGGCCTCTAAAGACAGGTGGTCTCTAATCACAGAGGTCACTTAAGACACATCATCTCTAAAGCCAGGAGGTCCCTCATTACAGAGGCCTCTCACCACACTGGTCACTTAAAGCAAATGGTCTCTCAAGATTGAAGGTCCCTCATTAGGGTGGTCTCTTACCACAGTGGTCTCTCAAGGCAGGTGACCTCCCATCACACCACAGTGGTCTCTCAAGACATGTGGTCCCTCATCACAGTTGCTTCTCTCTCACCACAGTGGAGACTTAAGACATATGGTCTCTAAAGACAGGTGGTCCTTCATTACGGTGATCTATCACCACAGTGGTCCCTCAAGACAGGTGGTCCTTCATTACGGTGATCTATCACCACAGTGGTCCCTCAAGACAGGTGGTTTCTCATCACGGTGGTCACTCAAGTCAGGTACTCTCTTATCACAGAGTTCTCTCAAGACAGGTGGTCTCTTATCACAGAGTTCTCTCAAGACAGGTGGTCTCTCACCACAGTGATTCCTCAAAACAGGTGGTATCTTGCCAACGTGCCAAGACAGGTTCTATTTTAAATCAACTTCACCTTTCAATATCTGTTCATGCTAAGAAATCTTACCAGCTTTTGACTAGGTTGACTTCTCTGTGAGTCGCTATAGGCCTTAACACATATATCAAGTAAACTGGTTGCACTTTGTAGTGAAATGGATTGATCCTGGACTGCTCTTATACAAAGGTGAACAACAGAGGTCAGCAACTTCACCTGTGAAAAAGATAAAGATTGTCATTTTGAGATTACAAAAAATCACCCCATGTGATGATGATACGATGATGATAATGATGATGATAATGATGATGATAATGATGGTAATGATGATGATGATGACTGATGCTTATTTATAGTGACAGTATACATGTTCATATACATGTGTAACAAAAACTGAAATAAGAGAGTGCACATATGAAACTATGGTAGTATTCGAAGCTAAAGCTGACAAGTAAAAAGAGCGTCATCAATTATTTTTCTCATACCATTGTGATGTTGAATACCTGTAGCAGCAAAACTTCCTCTGTGATGCTGCATCGTAAAATTGTAAGAAAATGCAATTAAAATGACCAATGTCAGAAAAATACTCTGTAAATTAAACTGAAATTTTGAAAATACAGCCAAAATACCTATAAATTCATGTCTCCAGAAAATAAAGTGTTTGAAACAATCTAACTAATTCAAAAGATAAAGACATTTATTCTACACTTGTTTTATATCCATTCATTTCAAAAATAAAGAAAAGTGAAATTGTCTGAGTTAGTGACACTGAATTCCTTACATGGAATACACTGTATCCTTGCCTAAATGTTATCTCATATTGGAGACAAAACACCAGCATTAAAACTCAGTCTGTTTATCATTATTCTGGGTTATTTCTACTTGAATTAAGATACCACCTAAATAATCAGACCAAGCCATGAAAGTCAAATAGGTGATCTGCATAGCAAGATTCTACTGTATACATATAGCATGCAGAAAAGTTATACTGCATAAAAATTTTACAAGATATGCTCACTGCATGCTTGGGCACCATAAAACATACATTAAGAAGAAGTCACTACAAATCAAAACATGTGTAAACATTACATCAGTGTGTTATTCTAGAGCTTAGGCATAATTCAATTATTGCACGGGAGTGACTTTCATATAACGTTTTATTGAGTGGTAAAACTAATATTGACTGAGGCAGTATGCCAAGTTTGATATTGGTTTTAGCAATCCATAAATCATTGATAACAAACATGCATCAAAGTTAAAGATTTCTTTCACCGTGGAAACCATGCTAAATGGCACTGCTGAGTGGAAAATGAAAAAATTCAGAAATTTGCCTCGTAAGGTGCAATTATACTTTGCCTTTGTTTACAGATTTCCCCATTAATCACATGTCTAAGTTTGAAATTCACATAATAGAATTCTTGTGAAATTTTACATACAAATATATTGTCTTACTTTAGTTTGCTAACTAAAGAGGGTTCATTGTTGCTCAGTGTTTAGCACATTCACCTTCTGATTGTGAGGTTATGGGTTCAAATCCACACTACACTGAAAACAACTTCGGATGAGATGTCACAGTAGATGTCAACATGTAAAGGAAACCTCCCTGCTAGTGGCCATAAGTGCAGATCATAAGCATAGGATGACATCTAAATATAGGGGCCGCTGTGGCCGAGTGGTTAGCATGTTCGACTTTGAATCAAAGGGTCTGGATTCGAATCCGCATAGCACCATGCTGCTGTTGGCCTTCCGTATCTTTTGGACGAGACAGTAAAAGCTGAGGTCCCGTGTCACAGTAATTATTGGCAAGTTAAAGGACCCTCCCTGCTCTACGGCCAGCAGTGCTGAGCATAGGCACAAGGTGACATCTCCATATAAGTGAAATATTCTTGAGTGGAATGTTAAATAACAATAAAACAACAACGACAACATAATCTCAATATAAGTGAAAGATTCTTTAGGGGAATGTTACATTATACAACAATTCAACCAATCAACATATTTAAGTTTTTTCTGAATTTCCTGTTGACCCATTGATATTGAGATCATGAAATTTGAAAAGTCAAAACACAAACACACATGCAAATTGAAAAATTGCAACATGCATGCAAGTTGGCCCAACTCATTTTACTCTTGAATCTATTGGATAACATGAAACAACTGTATAATTAGAGCTGGAATACATACCAAGGTATCATATTTTGTTTTAAAAACATAAGACAGGGCTGGTGAGTTGAGGATTGCATGGCAACAACCAATCACAAAATCCAGACTGCTGTCACATGACTTTTCATACTCAACTAGTAAACTATCAGTCAAAACCTGCAAAGAAAGTACAAAATATTATCATGTTAGTAATATTGCATTAATAATAAATTAATTATAAGCAGATTTTATCTACAAGTTACTAGATTTTGCTTGTCAAGCCTCTAGCATAGGCAAATTCTCATATCTTTAGCATTTTTAAAAATTTTATCTTTGTAATTGTTCTTGCCTTATGCCACAAACATTCATTCAGTCCCATGGTAGTCAAGTTTTCAGTGGTGGGATGAACACCAGGAAACAAATGAACCTTGGCACAAAGAATTGGCTTATTTACAGGCAACTTTCAGGTACATGTATGATCCGAATTGAGACTTAAGTCAAAATTATGAACTGCCATGAGAGATCATTGATACATGTATGATAAACCATCCGTCTTCATTAATCACAGGCATGACAGACCACTGTTCTGAGAGACCACCTGTCCTGAGAGACCACCTGTCCTGAAAGACCACCTGTCCTGAGAGACCACCTGTCCTGAGAGACCACCTGTCCTGAGAGACCACCTGTCCTGAGAGACCACCTGTCCTGAGAGACCACCTGTCATCAGCAAACATTGTCATGAGATACCACCTGTCTTTAAAGACCAATGTAATGAGGGAATATTCTCCTGAGAGACCACCTGTCTTTAAAGACCAATGTAATGAGGGAATATTCTCCTGAGAGACCACCTGTCTTAAGAGACCACAGTTATGAGGGACCATCTTTCTTCAGAGACCACTGTCCTGAGAGACCACCTGTCTTGACAAACAATCTTTCATCAAAGACCACTCTCTGAAATGATTTTATTGACAAAACCTATCACGACAGACAATCTGTCTTGAAAGACCACATTTCAATAACTTGGTTGATCAAACGGTTAATCTGTAAAACCATGATGAGGGATATGTTCCCCCTGTCGCATACCTAGTCCTGATCCCCTCTTTTCTTGTTTATGACCATCACCAATTGTGACTTATTCTTGTATTCGAAAATGTGTGACACGACGGGTGCCATGCGTAGAGCAGGAGTTGCTTACCTTTCCGGAGCACCTGAACTCACCCCCAGTTTTTTAATGGGGTTCGTGTTACACACATTTTTAGTTATTAGTGTATTTGTGTATTTCTGTTTGTAATTTTATCTCCTTTTTGTTTTGGCCACGATTTTGTCTGTCGTTGACTTATTCTATTAAGAATGCCCCTTGGTATCTTCTATTTCACCCATATTAAGAAGAGGCCTCTCAAGACTGGTTTCACTGTATGTATGTTCATTTACACATGTGTATACATGTATGTATATACATTTTACATAAAACAGATGTTTGACATTTAGCACCCAAAACATATTGACAAAATCATATACATTTACACTATACTGCATTTTCATCTTAGGAGAATTGATTGATTTAAGGTCAGTTTGAGTTTCACATTTTACAGTCCTGGGACTTATTTGGCGCTGTTCCTTGTACAATCAAACTTTTCCTATTGTAAATACCTGGCAAATTGATGGTTTGATGATGAGAGTCTGTCCATACTTGGAGGGCTGGTGTGCTTGTTTTGTGTGAAGTATGTCATGTAAGCATCTCCAGACTAGTCTAACATCCTGGTCTGTCACATTATTCCTGCAAAGACATAAAAAAAAAACGAAATGAAGACTGAAAAAAATATATTTCTATTAGTAGGCTACTGCAAAGAGATAGATAGGTGGAGTAACTGCAAGTTTGTGTTTGCTTTGTGCTTGAATCTGAAATTAACACTGCAGTACACTAACTTTATAATATAATAATTATTTGAATGTAAATATAAATAGGACATAATAAAATAAAAAATGAAACACACTACACTGTAAATGAATCAAGCATCATTTATGAATGACATTCATTAATTCATATCAAACTTATTTTGCACACAACATTCTAATTCTATTTACTTTGAACATATCTTTATATTGCTCAAAAGTGAAAATGTCAGCAAAAATCGTTTGGATACTTGATATGTATCATTTACAATAACTGATGTACACCTGTATACAAATTTTCAATACAGTAGAACCTGCTTTGTGAGACACCTGTCATGAGACAGCATCTACATTAAGGGATCACTTACAGAGAAACAATGTACTTTAAGCTTAAGACACAGTCTGTATACATATGTAAAGACTTGGTCATGAGGGGGCCTCCATGGCCCAGTGGTTAGCGTGTTCGACTTTGAATCCCGCAGCGCCACTCTACGGTTGGCCGTCCCTGTCTTTCGGATGAGTCAGTAAAAACTGAGGTCCTGTGTTCCAGTAGGTGTTGGCACGTTAAAGAACCCTCCTTGCTCTACGGCCAGCAGTGCTGAGCAAAGGCAAAATTTTCACCCTTCACCAGTACACGGTGACATCTCCATATGAGTGAAATATTTATCAGTGGGATGCTACAACAATACAATACAATACTTGGTCATGAAGATAGCTTTTTGATGTCCTAAATGTACCATTTGTGTACAAATTAACCTTTAGATAGTGACACCCTTCCTATACAGACTGTTTTTGGTGTTTTCTTAAAACACAAGTTTAATCATACAGTGGAGTTGGTTTATAACAAAGTCAAAGGGATTGACTTTTGACTTTGTTATAAGTGTCCTTTATTTTAAGCATCAGAATTTACTACATAAATAGATAAATAGTAATTCTTTTGGGGGATTTATTCCTCTTCCTTGTAGCACTGAATTTGCTTAAGCCGATTTGTTATAGACCGACTCTACTGTATTATAAAAACCTTGGAATAAACCTGTCTATAGAGACTAACTGCCTTGAAAATCCATTTCAGTGGCTGTTTTGTTGTTGTGACAAGTTCATACAGTCAAACCTGTTTGAAGAGACTGTCCAAGGGAAGGAGCAAAAAGAGTCACATATGACAGGTGGTCTCTTAATTCAGGTGATATATAAGAAATAACCATTTTGGGAACCACTCATTAAGGTCACATAAGACAGGTTTTCCTTCTATTCAGTGGGTCGCTAAGGCAGATTAGACTGTATGTGTTATGTAATTACTTTTTCTTGTTGACAAGAAGTCCGCACAGAAAATCGATCAGAATTTGTTCTTTGTTTGGAATGAAGACCCTGTCCGACTTCCACACAAACTTGGTCAGCTTAAGTCTATCCTCTACCGTTCTTGTTTTGTCTTTGATTTTACCATAAATTCCTGGAAAAAGATAAGAGATCCTGTAATACTGACAAAACAAAACAAAGTGTACATGTAACAAAACAATGTAAGAGTTCCTGGCCAACATGTTTAACATTTGTTAAGTAAACCCCTCCCCATCCCATTGTACATTGTACATGTATTATGAACATGTAAAAAAACACACATAAAAAATTATAACCGAACAAAAGCATTCAGCAATGTATCATTATATTCACTTAGACTTCTTAGTTTTCCTTTCCTTAGTGTGAGACAGTAGAAACTGAAGTCACATGTCACATCGGTGTTGGCATGTTAACTCTTTCAACACCACAGACCGAAATAGACTAATCTAAGATAAGAGAATAAGACTTACTATTCTGATACTTGGGGTTAAAAGGGTTAAAGAACCACCAATGCTCACTGGCCATAAATGTCGAGCAATGGTACCGGTAATCATTTTCTTTTCTGAATTTCTACTGGACAACAAGACCAGTTCAGAAGAGAAATTAACTGGCCCAATGGAATATTTACTGGTCACGGGCCAGTGGAACACTGCTAATTTCGAGTCCTGCTAATGTTCACAAATACCAAGTTTAAGGTCAAGCGTATAGAACATCACTGGCATACTTTTACGTCTCCCTATAGGCCTATAAGTGAAAGATTATTGAGTGGATGTGGGGCCTTAAATGATGCATTTACATGTTCAGGTAATACCAAAATAATAACAAACATTTACATGTACATGAAGACATATAATACAGGTACATGTAGCATTGCATTTTCTTATGATAAATATTGCTAAAAAGGGGTTAGACGTAATCAATCAATCTTTCGGCTGAAACATTCATCCATTTTGTATGAACTTCTGTGAGAGGAGACTTAGCACTGGATGGTGTACATGTGCATCATCATCATCTACCAGTAAATATGTGTAAAAATAAACAAAACAAAACAAAAAAAAACAAACAAACAAAAACACAAGAAATAGATTTAAAAGGATCATGCACATTAAACAGTGGCTCAGACAGCAATAAAACCACCAAGTCTAACACGGAGAAGTTCGAATTTGGTTTGAGCTATACACTCATAGGATAACACAATATATAAAAGTACATGTACATGCAGTAGTGCTGTACTCAGTAATTTTGTGCATGTACAGTGTACACATGAACTTACCATTGCATAACATGAGAGAGGGATTTTTTCAGGAAGCAGAGTGTCACATATTCAGTGAATTAACAATCTCTGAAACCAAAATTCTCCTGCTGCCACTGCTTGTCTAGCCGGAGATTAAAACGACTTTGAGTTTGACACTCTTGAATCCCAATCACGGTTATCCACTTCTAACCACAGGGGCTTGTAATTTTGGTCGGATGTATATGTTAGTCAACTGACATGCATTCTACTTTGTGTGTATCGCGGAGCTCGTATTTTTGGTCGGATTTATATGTCAGGCGACTGACATGTGTTCTAGGCTGTGTGTATAGCGGAACTCATGTCAGTTGACATGTATATCCGACCAAAAATACAAGCCCCTGTGCTCTAATCGATACATGTAGACTCTATCTACAATATACAATAACAGAACTTTACTGGGAACATGATCACTTGAGAAAGGTGCAGATTACATGTTCTGAAGTTGAGTCCCTTTCTCTACCCCTTTTGCCATACATGTAGTCATCTAGGATAGCCATACATGTGTAGCTGATCTGAAGGAACAAGCTGCAAGGTCTCTCGGTCATTAACAAGTTATTATGCCCTGTCTCAATAGGCACTAATATTGTTATCAATAACTTCCCATGTTACCGGTACATATTAGTTACAGTGCAACAAAGAAGGTATTTTACTATTTTGAAGGGGTAGGAAAAGTCAAAATAGTAAAATACCTTCTTCGTTGCACTGTAACTACGGTACATGTATGACCTAAGGAGGACATGTATATGAGTGATATTATAGGACAAACTTGTATCCACTGAACGAGTAATTTCTATTCATACTTCCTCGACGTTCCAATAGAAATTACTGAACGAGTATCTGTAATTTAAATCGCAGCATCATTTGACGATTTGTTGAATAACGAATGTTATAATGCACAAACTCAGACTAAACAGATTACAATTTTACATGATCGACCATGCATTGCAACGGTGTCTTATCGACTCTTGTACTTTCTACCATATATGCTACACAATTATTAGTGAAGTGTATATACTAAATCAGAAAGCAGCAGCTACTCTTGGCAATATTTCCCATAGCAAGCACCTTGTTATATCAAAAATATTATCAAACGTATCATCAGAACATGTCATTGTGCCCAAGCTGAGAACCTTTGAACCGATGTAATTGTGGAATGTCTTATTTACAACAGTTATTATATATAGATTTACGCATTTGAATCAAACATAACAAGAATGCAAAGAAACAACGTTTGTAAACATAAGCACGTGTACCTGAGTAGACCGTCGCCATTGCTGATCCATCTCATAATTAAGTATTCGCATACCGAGCCCGAGTTCGTCTCGATTTTCGAAGTACATTGTACTTCCATACAAAAAGTACACGTGAAAAAAAGAACGCTGAAAGATGACCTTATGGTAATAAATACTAGACGATTAAATCGTAATATATCATAACATTTTTATTTAAATCTTTGAGCTATGTATACATTGTACATACATGTAGGCCTATATATTTGTTAGACTTTCCCTGGATTGCATTTAAACCGTCTGTTTCCAGTATAAGGGTTTGTGAAAATATTGTAGTAAAGTTAAAACTCTCGGCCTAGATATTTTCGATACTAAGTTGTGTGTTTTTTTCTTTTTTCTTTCTTTTCATTTCATTTTCTGTTCTTTTACGGATACAGGATTTGATCATTAGTCTAACGGCATATTTTAACGGTAATTTCACGTCATTTAAAAAAAAAATGAATTTAGGTTCTTGCTGCCGGCATACAACGTAACCAAAAAGATAATATTATTTTATTTGGTTTAGACAATAAGAACACAATACTATTACGAGCAATGAAAATAATAATAATAATAATAATAACTTTAGTATTAAAATGTATACTTACCAAGTTTTCCAATAATTAGGGAGTGTACCTAGCTTTGTTGGAAATTTTGAAAACTTTTGGAAAAATGCAAATCTACACCATGAAAAACATTTATTCTTGGTGAAAATGATAGTTTCCCCAATGAGATCTAGACCCCCCCCTTATTTTTTAGGGTTGGCAAGTCTAATACTGATCTTTAATTATCATGAAACTGTACAATAAAATAATAATCAGGATATTCTACTACACCTTGTTGGCCTCCTAAGCTTCTATTGTATTGGTCAAAATTGAATATTATTTAACGTGTCGCCCAAGTATTGGGTAGAGCCGACACAGGCCACAGTGTCAGAGAGCCATCGCATAAAGAGCCAGTATGGTTTGAAGTGTGTCTTGCATTCGGATCTGAAACATAGATAGCACGACGGGCGCTGCGCATAGAGCAGGAGAAGAAATTATTACCGTTCCGGGGCACCTGAACTCATTCCCCCGGCTTTTAGTGGGGGCTAACGTTGTGTTTGTCACTTCAAATATTTGTTTAGTTTTGTGTCTAGGGATGGCTGATTGGAGTATCGTCTTTTGTTTTGCTCATGGTGTTGTCTTTAACTTCTTTAATTGGATTACCTCCCCCCCTCTCTCTCTCTCTCTCTCTCTCTCTCTCTCTCTCTCTCTGGAAAGTTTGATAATCGTTTCTGTCTGATGTAATGTATTGATGTATGCTTCATATACACATACAATATTGTTATGATT
>JACSZP010006372.1:0-11201 GCA_016161895.1 Pinna nobilis | reverse complement strand
CGTAGAGCAGGGAGGGTTCTTTAACGTGCCAACACCTACTGTGACAAGTACGGAACATCGGTTTTTACTGTCTCATCCGGAGGACAGGGACGACCAACCGCGGAGTGGCCCTGACGCGGCTCGAACCTGGATCTTCCGATTCGCAGTCGAACATGCTAACCACTCGGCCACGGAGGCCCCTCCAATCATAACACAATTACTTATTTTACATACAGTGAAACAGAACTAAATTCCACATATGCGTACAAGTATTAACAGTTTGTGTAGTTAACAGATACATTATGTAACATTATACAGTCAATGTAATTTTTGTGAACTGATCCGTAAAGTTTTGTAAACGGGACTAAAAATGTTATACATACATACTGCCATCCATAAATAAGTATACAACATCGGATTTTTTTTTCATTTTGAAAAAAATTTCATCGAATTCTGTAAAATATTTCAAGGTTGAGACTTTGTTTTAATAATATTATAATAATTTAGACTGGCCGATAGCTACACTCAATCGTATTGATTTTACAAAAAAAAATTATTATTATTCTTAATTGACATTTTACACAATTAAGTAAAGTTGCAGTCACTTGAAGATAAAATAAATATGGATTCAATAGTTTGTGTATCCGCCATTTGCACGAATTACAGCTTGGATTCTTCTTGGCATGCTTCTCACAAGCTGTTGGCATCTTCTCAGAGGAAGCCTACCCCACTGATCAATGAATGCTTGGCGCAAAAGGGTCAAATTGTCACACCTTCGCAAACGGACGATCTTACCAAGATCCCTTTTTCTCAATAGGATTTAAATCAGGACTATGAGAAGGCTATTCAATCACTAGGATATTGTTATCTGCTTTCCACTGGTTCACTGTCTGTGCTCTGTGGCATAAGGCGCCATCATCTTGATGGAAAAAGTTATCACCGTGTCCCAAAAGATGAGCCAACGGAATGGCATAGTTCTCTAGAACATCAATGTATCCTATTGAGCTCAGGTTCCCTGTAATAGGTGTATGAAATCATGTTCCACGGTACGACATGGCACCCCAAACAGTGACTCCACTACCACCAAACTTGACAGTTGGAACAATGCAGTCGGGACGCATGGATTCATATGGTCTTCGACGTACAAAATGCTTGTCATCACTTTGGAAAAGAGTAAACCTGGACTCATCGGTTCTGAGGACGGTGGGCCAATCAACCCAAGTCCAGTGAGCATATGCCCTTGCAATAGCAAGACGTTGTCTGTGATGAACAGCTGTCAGCAGAGGCTTCTTAATGGCGGAACAACCTCTCGGTGCAGCACCATGTAGTCGTCGGCTAACAGTGGCGTTAGATGCTTGGATCCCATCTTGATGCCAAGACTCCCTCAGCCCTGGGACTGTCTTTCTGCGGTCTCTCATGCTCTGCCTGATGAGTATCCGATCCTCCCTAACTGTAGAGAGTCGTGGACGGTTTGTCGACTCCTATCAGATTGATGGCCTGTGTTTTGGTAGCGCCTCATTGCACTGAAGACGGTGGCTCTGAATAAAAAGTTAACAAAAAGGAATTCCCTTAGATTAAATTAGAGTTATAATTTCAAATTGGAGAAGACAAATTTGAAAATGAACTGAAGTTTTTGGCACGATTCAATTCTTACCTTGTAACTCCCAATTGCTGAGCAGTTGTAGATTCTGGGAGGCCTTGACGATGTTTGACAATGCGAAGAACCCGATCTTCAAGTGAGAGTCTTCCCATGGCGTCGGCCGGTCCTCCATTTGAAATAAACACGTTTTCCACCTCAGTTGCTTTCATGGTGAAATATGCCATTCAATTTTACAGACATCTTGATTTTTTAAGGAATTTTTTTTTCTTTGGGCAGTAGATTGTAGAAAGCACTCGTGAAAATTAAGATTTTTTCAATTGTATAGTTATTTATGGATGACTGTGTGTGTGTGTGTTTACCAGCTATGTAGAACTACATATATAAACATTTTTTCGTCTTATTTTATGAATGCATGTTTTGAAATTATTGCGTTCTCATGTAAATTAAAAAACATTACATATTTGCTTTATCGCGTGTTTGTTTTATTGTAGTGTCTCCTTCCGAATCCTCGATTTCTACACATCCCCTTCAATATGCTTCGGGTCATGCGGATTGAGTTTATCCTGTGTACATTCAAACACGTGCGCAGATGCCGCCACGGAAAATCGATCGTAAGGATAACGGAATTTCACTATGAAGGAAACACGTGTGGAACGATACGGATATACAAGACAAAAGTAAGGTAAATATAATTTATTAACTACACCTTTTGATTTCGATTTCGTTTTCTTCATTATCTATATAAAGTCTCCGGCATTTATAGAGGCATTTAGATCACGTTTGAAATAAACCCCGACATTGTAATACTCACGAGGCATCGCCTTCAAATACAAGCAAACAGTGAAAAGGATCAAATAAGTTGTAACCGTATAAACTTTTCAATGAATGAAAAAAGCCAAAAAAAACCTAACATAATCATACGAAATTTGAATTACTTACATCTCTCTCTCTCTCTCTCTCTCTCAAAACCGTCCGAATTTTTGGTCGTCAAAGGGGAGGTCGGTACACAATCCCGAGAGTCCCTCTTGGCCCTTCAATGATATTCTTAAAGGGACAGGTACGTTTGGTTTACTTTATATATTATTCAAATGACCGTCCCAGCCAAAAAAAAAAATAGTTGGTCCAATACTTTCCTAGTGCGTGATACATTTGTTCCTCGTATAGTGAGGTTGGTTCATTTACATGTAATTATAATGTCTCCGTTTTCTAATTCTTTGATGTTCCGTGCAGATAATTAATAAAAAAAAAAAAAAAAAAAAAAAAAAAACCTCCGGTGGTTCCATGAGTCTATGCTCCTTGATAGACTTTTTTATACATGCTACCCTGGTTTTATAAAACCAACTTTCATAAATTGAAAAATCTTGTACATAATTCGGGGAAAACATCTTCTAAATAAAAAATTTACCCTCAAATTAAAAAAACATCGTCGCATGGTCAAATTCTTATATACACTTTTGACCCAAAGCCGTTTGCAAAATTTTGCTCCCTCCCCCTCCTTTCATATCCTTACACATTTTGTTGTTGTCGAAATGCATACAAATCGTGAGCTTACAGAAGCTAATATTACCTCCCCCCGGACTGCCTCTACAGTTTTAACGGTAAAGTTTTTTTAATTCCTCTGAAAGAAAATATACCCCGCCCCCGGCCGGTAGGTGTAACAACAATCACAAGGCGAAGTTGTCAATACAAGACCCATCGTGTTTTATGGATACGTTTATATGCAAACTAATTTATAATTACAAATAATTTTTTGTTATTACAAATTATTAATTTGTAATTTCAAATTGTAATGTCAAATCATTAACTTGTAATTTCAAATTGTTAATTTGGTATTACAAATTAATAATTTGTGATTTCAAATTAATAAGTTATAATATCAAATAAATAATTTGTAATTACAAATTTAAAAAAACAACTTGTGCGGCCCTAATAAGCTTCGGTACGTATCTCTAGATATGCGTTAACAGGTGCCGATAACAAGTTTAAGACCTCTCTACTGGTTTAGGTACATTAGATCAGATGTATTTTGAGACATTAATCTGAGTTAAATATATAAACACATTTTTCCAGTTTGTGCTTAGGTCTATTTATAGATGACTGGAATATATTCGGATCTATATTCTACCGATACTAATTAGGACGGCACCAGTGCCATTTAAAAATTTTGAATGATAAATTTTTAATTGTTGTAATAAAAGATTGAACATTTATATGTACTTTGAAATTGGTATTATGTTCTAATTCGCCGAGCTCAACCGAACATAAATTATTTACAAAATAAACTCAACACATTCAGGATAAGCTCGCAGTTGCTAGTGCAACAAACTTCGAGAATAAGAAGGAGAACAAGAAATGAAAATTTACAGTGAAATCAAATACCAAGATTTTGGGAGACGATTAAATTTTGTTGGAGGGATTCCCTCACATAACCATCTTTTGCCGAAACTGATGACCACCTCCCTTGTTTTTTAAAAAGTCTGTCAGAAACACAATGAGAACAAGCAGCAGTGGCGCCACCTGCTCTAAGACTATGCAAACAAAAACGGTTTTTATCTAAACCTCGGGTCTCAAGAGCAGACAGAAGAAGTTCCCGAGCTCGAGTATAAGAGAGGGATTGACTCCTTTTAGACGAAAAGAATTCGAACTTTTACAGTAAACTAGAGACCTGAAAATGATGTTAGCCAATGTAAGATACCTCTGAAGCATCAGAACAGCGCAAGTAAACTGGTCCGTTTTAGAAATACACACAGAAGACCCTTCTCTATATCTGTCGGTCTTACTTTTCTCAATGAAGATTGAAACATGAGAATTAAGGAAAGTAATGTCAGGGTGTCGAATATTAACGTGTTCTGAGAATCTCAGAAAACCGGCATAACTTATGAGGCACATGCAGGCAATTCTGACATTTTGAAGAGTAATATTTTCACTACCGTACAATAAGCAGATATTTCTTAAAATGTCATGAATGATAGGTTCTTTTTTATTATGTATACAGTGACCTATAGGTCTGTGAGCGCCTTCTTTCACAGATTTACATAAAGAAGAACACGGATCATAGTATCCAGATAATTTATGACACCAGCTTATAGCATAAAATGCCTCTTCCACTTTTGCAACTGAGTTATGTCCATTTTTTAAATGAATTAGATAGAGTGAAGTGTTAAAATCCGATGCAGGAAGTGGAGAAATGCTGTATGAAAAACTCCACACACAAAATTTGTTAAAAGCTCTGGAATATTTGTCCTTAGTATTCTTGGCTTTAGACTGTAAACAGAAGCCCCGCAGTTGAACAGGCAGGGAGCGGAGAGAATTATCACTAGATGTCCAGGAACTAAGCCATTTCCTGATGGCCTATCTGAAAAACGTGATCAAAAACAAAAAACAAATAAAAAGAAAACAGTGAAAACAGTTTGACGGCGCTTAAATGTTATCAAATTTAAGCCATATCAAACACCTCTGACCTCGCCAGCTTAATATAGTATAATCAATGTATATTTTAAGGGCCTTGCCAAAATCTGGCCTTCTATGTGACCAAATAACTGAAATCAAAAATATAGAATATTAAAAATATAGAATATTCACTTCAGACCTCGCCCTCTTAAAATCTGAAAAATTTAAAAGCCTCGTATCAATTAGAATCAATGAGAATAAGATTGCAACCAAAAGAAGTATAAAAAAAATCAAAATCATTACTCGGTGACCTTGCTCAATCACCTGCATACTCCACATCAAATGACCTTACCGGCTCAATATAAACAAAAGTTATCAAAACAAGATAACTCCACAAGTCTCAGTATCACAGACTGAAAACACAGTGAAAAGTTCCTCCATAACAATATGTGCATTCACCATATGAACAAACTTCAATCAAGACCATTTTCAAGTCTTGCATCTAATCTTATAGCAAGTACTTTCGAGCTGAAACGCTCCGATCCGAAAGTACTGTTCACATTCAGTCCGTGAAAGATATTTTGATGCGGAGAAAATTCACAGATTCTGTTCCAGGATTCCAGAATAAAGTTAAATCTGACTATTTTAGTATTCGAACCGCTGGCAAACCTATCAATAGAATGTGGATCCCAAATACTGTCACTAAATTAAAAAAAAATCGTGAGAAGTTTTCCAGTCATCAAAATCGATCAGTTTAGAAATATAATCGGCTTTGTCATTTTCTGATCTGGGAATCCATTGGATATCTAAAGAGATATTGAAATAACCGCGCCGTTGAAAAAATTAAATAGCCAATTCCTGGAGATGAGATTTCATGCTCCCTTTCAGTGATATGTTCACCCAATTTTGATTATCAGTGTGCCAACGAACACATTTATTTCCAAAGTCAGAACAAAACGCGAATAGAGCTAGCTGGATAGCTTTCAGTTCTATCCTGGTAGAACTCATAGCCGACTTGGAGTGATTCCACATTTTATGAAAAATCTTGTCATTAACAGTATTACTGTAGGCACCGGCAGCTGTATTACTAACATCTGAGTAAACAAGAGCCTGAGACTGAAAACAGTGCTTAAGAAATCTTGGTTCAACTTTTTCAAATTACGAACCCAGAACTCGAGTTCTGCCTTGACCAACGCTAGAAAGTTTAGCGACAACAGGCTCTCCCACTTTAATCTGTTTTCAATCGCTAAATATAAATTGCGAGTCATCAGACTTGTAACATTACCCAACACAGGAGCCATAGATATTACTTTGCCCGCAGCTTTTGCGAGTTCCCTAGCTGTAAACACGGGAAATTTGGAAAGCAACAACTCTAAAACAGACAAAGAATCTTGGATCCGCCTAATCGGAATATAGAGCGAGAATGCTTTGCTGTCCCAAACAATGCCTTACCATTCAAGTGACTGAACTGGCTCAAAAACAGATTTTTCTGTATTGATAATGAAACCAGCCCGTTCCAAGGACTTTTTAACAAATAACGAATCTGTCAAGCTATCTTGATAATTTTCACTTATTCCAAACCCGTCATCAAGATATAAAACAATGTTTATACCGTTTTCTATCCAGTGTCTAACTAATGGACGCAAACATTTAGTAAAAATGTACGGCGCGGACGACAACCCAAAAACCAACACTGCAAAACAGCAAAATTTACAAATATTAATATGGAAATATCCTGATTTTAAATCAAATTTGAAAAGAAAACTGTCACTTTTAAAAAGACTGAGAGCGACATTCCAGTCCTCAAATTTTATTCTATTTTTAGCCTCGTAAAGGTTCAATTCACTTAGAATAAGTGCTTTTCATATGGCTAACCCCAATAATCCTCGGGTATCCGACTAACCAGTAGTACTACACACCAAAACAACAACAAAAACACTAACACGTGTCACTGTACCTATTGTAAATACATATACAATGTGTGTAATAATCATTTTCAAAATGTCACTCATGAACCATCCGATGACTCAGGGGTACTCTCGGTCTCAATCACGGAGAAAGATAGATCGTTCTATAGATCGGCTTTCATCATTCTGTTTTAATCGACATTTATCTATATTTTCTGTGTGACAAGGCTTAAAGTTGAGGATAGAAATCAACAACGATTTAACCAGTTAAGGTTTGTTCACTTTTCACGTGATTTTAATATCAGTAATATAATTTGAATAGAAGTAGCCTACATGTAGTAACGTGTTTTGTTCATAAATGTATGGCAAACAAGTCATTTAAATAATTCTTTGTATGTTCTCGTTTATAAGATAAAGGACTCTAAATGCAACTGACGTTAAAAATGTTTTAAAAATACATGTATGTCATTGCTTTAAAATACCGGTAACAACTCATGGTTTAGGTGTACATGTATTAGATCAGATGTATTTTTAGACATTTTTACCTGAGTTAAATATAGAAACATATTTTTCCAGTCTGTGCTCATGGTAGGTCTATTTATAGACGGCTGTGGAATATATCATTCAGATCTAATAAAGCGAAACTTTCCTAAATATTTTGAAAATGTAGATGTGAGGCATAAATATTATGGAAGTTGACAATCTTGTTGTGTGTTACTATCAACTAGGCCTGTCACAAGCTGAAGTACTTACCTGTTGGGGATAAAAAAAATTATCAGCAAGTTGACTTTAGAAAGAAAGTTTAAAATACAGCGCCATCACATTTATTTGAATAGTTCCTCCTTCTTTACAAGCGTTGTCTTTTAAACTTTCTTTCTAAAGTTATGTTCATATTCAATGAAATGCAAAACTCTGGCAAACTTCATAGTTATAGATGGATGTTTCATAAATCCATTCAATCCGGGAAAATTGAGCCTAATCGACTTTCGTAATTTTTCCCCTGATCTCTTCATTACTAAAAAAGTTCCAAATTTCGTCGTCTTCCATGTTGAAAAGAATTCAAATATCAGAATTTGTCATATAAATATATGAAGTTTCGCGTTATTACGCGAAAGGTTTCGCGTTATTACGCGAACGATTTTTTCTTCTTATGAAATTGAGCCTAATCGGCTTTCGTATAATGAGGACGGCACCAGTGCCATTTTAAATTTTTTAATGATAAATTGATTATAGTTGTGATAATAGATTGTTAATTAATACTTATAACTGATTCATATCATGAATAAGAAATCAAAGTATGTAAAAGTGTTCATATTAGTGACAAAACATACCTTTCAGCACTTTAAAATTAATTAAATGTATTTCATTTAACAATTTTTCACATACATACATACATACATGCAGGAAAGGGGAACTAAATTCAAGGATTTAAGGGCATATATAAAAGCTATGAAGGACCTACACAATTTGCAAATTCAAATATATTTTTTTTTTTTACAATTTTGTCATAAAATAGTTTAAGGCTTACAATTGGTAGCTAGTCCCTTGTCGATCTTGGGTCAAAGACGGTGGTCAATTTAAATATCATATGACCCGTTCCCATCGGAACCGTTCTTCTATAGTGTTGTCTGTAGAGTTAAAATTGTTCATATAAAAGTCTCCGAGTCAAAGACAATATTGTTTTTCATGATAACATATTCGTATAATATCATTACCCCGCAATGCTTTTAACTGAGAGTGTATATATTTCCTTTTTTCGGAATGCTTATTTTCCACAAGGAGTTTACGAAAGACTGGATAATTCCTCCTTTGATATTCGCTGTCTTATTACAAGATTTTTGTCACTCACTTCAGCGAAAAGTGTTAAGGATGAAGGAAGCAAACAAGCAGACACACAGGTTAAAAAACATAACGTTGTGAAAAATGGGGGACATTTGGATATAATTCCCCCTGACAAGCCGAATGATAACCCCCGAAGGGATGAAAATGGTTCCAGTCAACAAAGTCTATCTGTTGGAGATATCGCCACCATTACCATCGGCACAGTCGTTGGTTTTATAGTTATAGTAGTTATAATAGTGTTTTGTGTGTGGAAGAACCCCCATAGATCATTGCCATGCATTAGACAGAGTAATGAAAACAGTTCATTTGAAAACTATGATCAAGAAATGGTGGAAAATGGAGGATTAGAACAGGAGGCCGATAGGAGGTCGCCGCAAACTGAAGAAGACACGCTAAGAGAAGGTCTCGTATGAGGAATAGCTTTTTCTAGTCACCCAAAGGAATAGTATTTTGCAACACTGAAAAAATTGAAATTATATTTTCTGGGAAAACATCCTAGACCGATCACCCACCTCATTGGTCTTTTGATGAATAATGTGCAAAAACCACATACTTAAGGATCAAAATTTAAAATGTAGTAAATCATGGCGGTCTGGACACACGCTGACTATATCTTTGGAAAAGTATCAGCCGAATCCAAGCTTCTGTGAACCTTAGAGTTCAAAATTGACAAAAAATCTCTGCAAGCAAAAGTTTGAGCCTTGTATGAGGAAACGAGTTTGCCCTCATTATAAAAATGTTAAGACTAAGCATTCGCTCAGTATTTTGAAATGGTAAAAGGGCTATCTTCTGAATAGCTTTAATCCTGAATTCCCGAACAACTCTTCACTTTTAATTCATGTGATGCTAAAAAGTATCTTGGTATACTTACAAATAGTACTTACGACTATGATAGTTTACTCTCTTCATGTGTGCGCATTTCATGTGTGCCTCATAATACTAAAACATTAATTCCGTTATGTCCTTCAATAAGGCCATTTTAACTATTCAATAAGATTTTCCCAAATATTGCAACAATGGTAGCCGACTTACTTACTCTTTACTCTTGATCTGCTGCTGTATGCAAATCGTAGTCTTCAATATATGGAAAACAAATGCATATATATTTGTGCCCATGAATACATAATTAGTACTAAGCGATGTTGTTGATAATCATGTTGTTGCGTGACGGTGAAGGGCGACAAATTTTGCCTGTACCCGGCACTTATGGCCGTAGAGCAGGGAGGGTTCTTGAACTTGCCAACACCTACTTTGACACGGGACCTCGGTTTTTACTGTTTCATCCGAAAGACAGGGACGGCCAACCGCGGAGTGGCGCTGCGGAAATCGAACCCCGGACCCCTCGGCTCGAAGTCGAACACGCTAACCACGCAGGCCCCGTTGACAATCATACCTATCTTTTTATTGATTTTATCATAAAAATATTTAAAACTGTCATCACACTGCTTGACAAAATTCACTTTTGGTATCGAATGTCACCAGTTTTTAACAAATATTGTGTGTAACATCGCTATTGACTAAAAGTATATATTTGTAATAGTAATACACACTACGAAATTTAGTTGTTGCCCATCATCTGTGTTGCTGCTGGACAATCAAACATGTTCATAGTTGTGTTTTAATTCTTATGGCACTGAATTAGTTCTAAGGAAACAAACCAGAACTTCTCCCACCAGTCCTTCTATTTTTTAACGAACGAGTTTCATACCAGAACTAGACACTTTAAAGAGCCTAAAATGTGTGTATGTATGTGCAGGAGTATACACATATAGGTATCAGTGCATTAGGCTACTGTAAATCCAGAATTTTTCGCGGAACTTTATTTTGGCGAATCGGTAGCCATGCAATTATTCGCGACACTATATTTTCGCGTGGTTGCTTGTTAAGTATTCTAAGTTTGTGTTGCATTGAGCATTTTATTTAGGGTTTGTATAATAAGCGAGACTTTTATTTTCGCGAGTAAATGCTCTCGCGTAATTACGCGAAAATAAAATTCTCGCGAATAAAACCGGATTTACAGTATTAAGTATGATTATGCAAGCATGAAGCATATACATGTGTAGACTTCTGTACTATAACAATTACTGAAATAATTATCATTATGCGATAAATTGGCATAGTTTTTGTGAATTGTCAAATTTTCCTTACTACTAATAGTCCCGCCAATGATAAGTACCCAAAGAGATCACGTGACTCGATTGCAGCGTCGTTTTGAATTTTACATCGGGAAAGAAACAATCTTGGAGAGCGAAAATCTTTTGCAGTTTTTGATAAGTTTAACCCACCAGCTATCCCCTTCTAACCATCCAGAAGAATTTCATTTTAAAAACATGGATTGCTTAGAACACTTTACCTGAATTGTGTTGCTAGTTACCCCATACTTGTTGCAAAATTTTTCATGTACCATCTTTTGAATCTGATGATCCCATCTGGTGGCAACATTTTTCATGTGCCATCTTTTTGCTACGTCTTTGTATATATAT
>JACSZP010006370.1:1955-22564 GCA_016161895.1 Pinna nobilis | reverse complement strand
AATTGTTGACTCAGAAATATTAACACTTACATTTCCGTTCTCAAAGGTACAGTTAAAGAATTTTATTTCCACTTTCAGAGAATTTGCACAACAAATATACAATGAAGGACAGAATAATTGGTGAGGAGGTACGTGGTAATCGTGCTTACGGAGAAATCGTGGCGGACATCACCAGCTCGTTTATGGTCCTTCTGGCTATCTACTTCCCATCCTGTACAGGTACTTCATAAACACATCTACAGTGGACTTGGTCTTTAACAAAGTCAAAGAGGACTGACTTTTGACTTCATTATAGGCATCCTTCGTTTTAAACATCAGAAATTATTACATATACTATATATACTACTTCTCACAATTTTTCTTATGGTAGACCATTGGCCTTTACCATGATGCAGCTGTCGCTTGATTTTTCTCTTCCAACACTCAAAGCCTGTATACTACCATATGATTGAAAATTTTGCCAAAGTGGCATTACACAATGTTCAAAAATGTCTACCTTTCTTCATGGACAATTTTTCCCTGATCATTGAGGTGGTCTTGCAAGACTATACTATTGTATCTCTAGCATGTCTCTTAAGTATTACTGGAACTCTTTGTTGTATTACAGGAATAATGGCCGGCTCCAACAGATCAGGTGACCTGGCGGATGCGTCTAAGTCTATACCTATCGGCACTATCATGGCTATTACAACTACCTCCCTAGTCTGTATCCTTCTTATTTCATCTTCACAAATGGCATGGTGTTACTTTCTCTACATGTGTATTACACGTTATGGTTATTGACCAATGTGGGAAACAGATGGACTGATTTTTTTTTTTTTTTTATTTTTTTTTGCTTTGTTATTCTGTTGTTTTTTTTAATGTTCAGATATGAATAAAACAGGTAAGGAAAATACTAGTATCTTTTCTTGATTTTAGGAGATTTTTTACTGGCTTTTACTTGGAATAAAACTTACTTAGGTCCTCTCAGTTTTAGCTTTCATATGGATTTGAAGCATTTGACATGAAATAATTTGATGGCAAGTTAATATTCTCCTAGATATTTGCATTCTAAGCAAAGTTGCCATCATCTGACATTACATTTCCAGAGATAACCAGCAGGTAAGGTACAGTATATACAATTATCTTGCACTTTTTATTGATACCAACACAATAATAATGTAGCTGGTAATGTTGGAGCGTCCTTTGTATTCCTTTAACTTCCTATAGATATTACTTGTGTGTTATTCTTTGCTGGCACAGTCACAGGAGATCTATTGAGGGATAAGTATGTTATATGTGTATCTTATTCAGTATTGCATTTATTTTTAATTATTTTTGCTGTAATATTGTTCCAGCTATTATGTTCCCTTAATAAAAAAAATTAGTCATTAAAAGTCCCACTGAAGAATTTGTGAAGTCACTGTATGCTGGTGAAGGGCGTCAAATTTTTCCTACGTTCTCTTTAACATCGACAATACTGTGACCCAGGACTTTGGTTTAGTGGCATAGTTATTGGTCGGTTTGTCTGCAAAATTTTTGTGTTTAAGTTGAACTAGGCAGGATTTTTCATTTTCTGAAATTCAGTAGATTTAAGGATTAAAGCATCGGCAAGCAAATAAGTTAATAAAAGACAGTTATATTGTCTTTTGTCTTTATTTGTAATGTGCATATACCGTATGTACATGTATTATTACTGGTCAATCCAACGTTGTTTTTAAGGATTCTTAGATACTTTTATGTTATCAATTTTTTTATATACTTGACATTTTGAACATTTGTTATTTCAGATTTGGTGAGAGTATAGATGGCGGCTTGGTTGTGGCCAAGTTAGCTTGGCCGAACGAATGGGTGATCCTGATTGGTTCATTTTTGTCTACATTAGGAGCTGGCCTCCAAAGTCTTACAGGTAAAGATGTTGTTGTGTTGTCGTTTTAAAGAATACACACAGGAATCTAGTCATTTACATGGAGACAACTCAAGGTGTGATGTTATCGAGGTGTTGAAGGGCTACGTATTTTTCCCATACTCAGCACTGACTGCCATTGAGCAGGGAGGGTTCTTTAAAATGCCGGTGCGTACTGGGAGGGCCTCCGTGGCCTAGTGGTTAGCATGTTCTACTGCAAATCAAAAGATCTAGGTTCGAGCCGCGTAGGGCCACTCCGTGGTTGGCCGTACCTGTCTTTCAGATGAGACAGACAGAGGTCCCGTGTCACAGTAGGTGTTGGCATGTTAAAGAACCCTCCCTGCTCAACGGCCAGTAGTGCCGAGCATAGGAAAAATTTGTATCCCTTCACCGGCACATGGTGACGTCTCCATATGAGTGATATATTCTCGAGTGGGACGTTAAACAACAATACTATACCATACCAACTGGGAGGTGTAAACTAGTTTTATTGTCTCATCCAACAGGAAATGCCAGCTCATCTGCTGCATGGATTTCAACACCTGACCTCCATGGCTCAATATTTCTTAAGTGAATTCAGTCCTGAGAGTTGTGTCACAAGAGACAACTGCAGTAGAGTTATTGATCCACCGCTTTTTGCTAAACACAGATGAGTCACTTTTTGGCGACTGATGTAAACATTTGTTTCAATGAAACTTTACGCAATGAAAGCAGGGATATTTGTCCTGTTAGAGCATCATTTTTTTTTAATGCTGATTGCTCCTACCAATACTACCAGGTTGAGTATCATATCATTAATGTTCAAGGTAAATTAAGATATAATCAAAGTTAATTTCCATTGCAGGTGCCCCCAGGTTACTACAAGCTATTGCCACAGATGGGGTCATTCCATTTCTCAACATCTTCAGTGTGACCACAAAGCGTGGGGAGCCATTCAGGGCCCTCATACTGACAGCGCTGATATCAGAAATTGGCATCCTTATAGCCAGCTTAGACGAAGTGGCACCAATTATAACTATGTAAGGAGACTCTGCTGTTTAATCTGATTCTATTATTCAAATGTAATGCTTAAGAAATCAAGATTTTCTGAGAAGAAGCTAATTTTCAGCACAGTTATTGAAGCATATGCACAATCCAATATCCATGAACTGTGAACCTGTTAGAAATTGTTTAACAAATACAATGGAGCCTCATTAATTCTGACACCTTTGTTCCCAAGCAAATTGTTCGGATAAATGAAGCATCCAGATTACTGAAACACATATATTATAATGTGCAAGGCAATCTGAAAATTTTGTTCCCGGGAAATGTCGTCCGGAAGGTGAAGCATTAGGATTATTGGCGTCCAGATGAATGAGTCTCGACTGTATGTGTAATCAATAGATTAATTTTACATTCCCCACACTGAAATTTTTCCTCAAAGTTTACTACGAATTTGACTTGTAGCCTCTGACAGTAATATGGATGACCACATAAAAGATGAAAAAAGATGACCATGAAAGATGCAAAAACATGTTGTTATGGATGCTGTTGTGCTTTTGATTGATCTACTGTTACTTTTTAGACAAAGATTATTTAGGCATTAGCAGATATTGTGATTCTTACCGTGGAACACCTTAGACTGAGATAATTCAATGCAAGGAAAGCAACATAAGATTGATTATTTTATCTGGTAATCTCTGTTATTGTTAGATTGGGATCTAGGATACAACATATGCCATATCTTTCCATGGTCCAAAATCTATTTCATTGATACTTTTACAAGTTGACAATTTATGTACATTGATCCTTCCAGGTTTTTCTTGATGTGTTACGGCTTTGTCAACCTTGCCTGTGCTCTGCAGACTTTACTAAAGTCTCCAAGCTGGAGACCACGATTCAGATTCTACCACTGGTAAGTCATGTGACTCTGTAACGTCCTAAATAGGGAATCTGTATTCAACTATCTGATTCATTCTTTGTTCAGTGTTTCAAAAAAGTAACCAACTTAACAGGAGCAATTGGAATAACTTTCAGTTTCATTTACCTAGCAACCCTATACTGGTACACAAATTATTCATCATATATTTTATTGCATTTCCATTTCTGTAAACAGATAACAGAAATTTCCCCTATAATGAAAGTATCTTTGTACATGTAGTGGGAATCTCAAGAAATTGGAAATTGATTGAAAACAAACATTCTGACAAATTTTTGTCAATGGAATACTGAATGTGTAGCACCGGGCACCCTAAATGGTGTTATAGAAAAAAAACTAATAAAAATGAAAATTCTTGATAATGTCTTTTTGATTTAGTGTTATTTGTCCATTTTTTCAATGTTAGAGCATTCCAAGATATCTAGAACAGTATATATTTTGAATTTCATATGAGAGTCTAATAAAGCTGTATTCCCAACAATTGGTTTTTTTTTCAACTTGACTGTTAATTGTCAAATATTTCATCAAAAAGAATACAAAAAGACCAGAAGGCTGTGGATTCAAACCTCAGAATAGACAGCTGACCTTTCCTGTCCGACAGATGAGATACTGTATACAGGGAAATTTTCGCCCCCGCTTTTTTTTTTTTGCCCCTTTCGCCCTCACCATTAGTGGGCGAATTCAATACAGGGCAAATTAAAAACACTAAATTCATTGAATAGAGCTTTGACGCGACTGGGCGAATTTAAAATAGGGCGAAACTTTTTGCAAGTAGATTAGGGCAAAAATAACACGGGGCGAAAATAACCTTGTATACAGAAGTTAAAACTGAGGTCTTGTGTCACAGTAGGTGTCAACATGTTAAAGAACCCACACATTTCATGCAATGACCCTTGTTGCCGAGCAAGGACCATAATTGTAAGCCCCTTCACTTGCATTTATTGATATCTCTATATTGAATGTGATTCTTGAGTGGAGAAGACATTAAACAAGAGTAAAGATTTGTCTGTCTGTCTTTCACATGAGTTATACTATAATTTCTGTTTTTTACACAGGACCCTGTCTTTGCTTGGATTGGCCCTGTGTATCACTCTGATGTTTATATCCAGCTGGTATTATGCCCTGGCAGCCATCGCTATTGCTGTGTGTATCTATAAATACATTGAGTATAAAGGGTAAGTTCATTGTATCATCTATGACCACACTCACAACATATATAGTATGACCCTTTGGTCAATTTGGAAATCTTTCCAGAAGCTGTGCTGATTCAATTTTGACAAAATTGGGACACAGGTTCTGGCCTGTCACTGATTTTGAAAACTTATGCTTCATGAATGGAAACTCGATTCTTACTTGCTAGCTGGGACGAAGGTCAGGAGATCTAAAGACATATTTTGTCAATTCTCATTATGCATTAGCTCTGGTACTCGAGCTTGATACTTATCATCTTTTAATTATTAACCTTTACTGTATGAAAGTACATTTTCTTCTGTCCTCCAATTTCAGAGCTGAGAAGGAGTGGGGAGATGGAATCAGAGGATTGGCCATGTCTGCTGCCAGATATTCTCTTCTGAGATTACAACAAGGCCCGCCACATACAAAGAACTGGAGGTAGAGAATCTGATCAAATGAATAAAAGTTTTATGACACAAAGTATAAGCCAATCTGAGTATATACATGACTATAGGGCTTGATTCTGTATTTGTTTGATGTAGGTTAATTCAATCTTCTGATTGTGTTGAATTTGGGATTAACAAAAAAGAACTTTCATTTTTCATACGTCTTCACAGTGAATGTGACCATGAACTTTGACCTTGCAGTGGTTGTTTTGTTTGAAGTTCCAAAAAGCAAAATCAGTTGAGAAATCAATTTTGTAATGGTATTTTCATCTGCTGTAGTTTATTATTACATTTTACTGTGAGCAGTCTGTAGCAAGATAAAATATCTTTGTCTTATTTCCAGACCTCAGATCTTAGTACTGATGAAGCTAGATGAGGCACTGTCCCCTAAATATCCTCAGATGATCACGTTTGCCAGTCAGCTGAAAGCAGGTAAGTGTCATTGTATACTTATATACTTTACATACTGTAGAGCACCAGTTATCTGAATACTGATTAATTGAAAGAATTGATTATCCAAATTTCTGTGGCACCACCATACTGAAAGTTTTTGAGAGGACCCTTCTTTTATACCATTTTTTTTTCTCCTTACCTTGACCTTTGAGTTTGACCTAGTTTCTAACATTTGAACTTCTGCCACAAATCTTTATGACGTTTCTGTCATACAGGGACATATTTGTTCAACAAATACCTATTGTTTATCTTTGGGGTTGAAAATACATGTATGCAGTTACATGTATATGATCCTAGAAAATGTTGATATTGACATCAGCTAACACCTACATTAATACTAAATTTGATATCCATTACATAGCATTGACCCCCCCCCCCCCCTCTTTACTGACAATGTAAAATCAATATATTCTTTGGTTTGCAGGCAAAGGACTCACACTTGTGAACACTGTATTAGAGGGAAATTTCAATGACAGATATGCTGACTCACAAGCTGCCAAACAAGTAAAGAGATTTTTACAGGGTCAATTCAAAACACTTTGGATTGTAATTGAAAAGATGTTTTCTTCTGTTCATGAATTTTAAAAATCAATCCTTAGCTATGTGTAAAATTTCAGAAATATCAATAAATATCAGTTATATTCAATATAACACATAACTTTTAATATATTTCCACAGACTTTATTCAAACTGATTGAGAAGACTGGCGTCAAGGGATTTTCTGACGTCGTGATAGCTAAAGACGTGTCCGAGGGTTTATGTCACATGTAAGTACATGTATTCTGTAGGAAATTAACTACGTCAATGCCAAAGTAGTTGTAGTTAATGATGTTTGTAAAATGTAAGTGCATGGGTTTTCAATTTGTGGCCATTTGAGTTGTACTCTTTATTAAAGTTTGACTTTTTGGGCAGGGGTTCTCTTTTTCGGTGGGCAAGATTACAAGGTGGTAATAAGCATCATTGGGACAAAATAAATAAATATATTCCTGGAGAATATCTTAATTTTTACAAATTGTTTATATGTATACTGAGTTACTTCTTCCACACGGGTTCATGTTCTATGATTGGCCTGATTAAAGGGAGGGGTATATGAATACTATGAATAAATAGATAGGTTTCAATAGCATACATTTTCTTAGAGTTATTTCCCTTTGTCAGCCATCTTTGGGGTCCATGAGGAATATTTTATGCATAAACCAACCAAATTACTGATCCTGTTTGTGCTTACTGGGGTTGTTCCTTGAATACTTTCTATGCTGACACAATTCATTAAACCCCCTCCCTTAAATATATACTTGCATTGGGTCAAAAATAAGACAAACTTTGTCATACAAATCCTTCAAATTTGGCATAACGATGAACAAAAAACTCCAATCTGACCTCAAACATGGCTGACAAAGGGAAATAACTCTGAGAAAATTGATGCTAATGCAACCTATCTATATGTGGGTTGAATATGTTTATATCAATAATATCTTAATTTTCTTTCCCTTGTAACATGCAGTTATTTATCAACATTCTGTATATATATGTTTAATATAGGGTTTTTGTAATGCATGTCACCATCTATTCAATATCGGTACCAACAGTGAGTATGGTGTGTACACCTCTGACGATATACTAAGCATGTGTACTGATTCACTTAATGTCGGTTTTAGAACTTCATTAATGCCGTATCAACACAATATTATTGCAGTGAATTTATACCATATCTATATTTAAATGTACTAATATACTAATTGCACCTTAATTTAGGTTACTTACTTTGCGCTTTCTTAAGCAAACTGAAAAAGCAAACTGACCCCTATAGGTATTAATTTGCCTTGTTTTATTCTGTCTGCCACTTTTTCTAGCTGTATGTCTGTTTATATAGTCTCTGTTGTTGTTGTTTAACGTCCCACTCAAGAATATTTCACTCATATGGAGACGTCACCGTGTCCTGTGTCCGTGTCCACGTGCCGGTGAAGGGCGACAAGTTTTGCCTGTGCCCGGCACTGCTGGCCATAGAGCAGGTAGGGTTCTTTAACATGCCGACACTTACTGTGGCACGGGACCTCGGTTTTTACTGTCTCATCCAAAAGACCGGGACGGCCAACCGCGGAATGGCGCTGCGAGAATCAAATCCCGGACCCTTCGATTCGAAGTCGAACACGCTAACCACTTGGCCACAGAGGCCCTTTATATAGTCTCTAAAGTAATATAAATACAATGCAACTAGTATATAACAACCTCCTTAGGAACACAAGAAAACCAGTCTTGATAGGGAGGTGGTCTTTATATAGAGATCGATTTGTACAAACATGGTACACATACTTTCAGAGACATGGTACTTTTTAGAGATAGTCTTTAAATACAGGTGGTTGCTGAAGCAGGTTTTATTGTACTGTGTTTCATATTTCATCAGCAGTAGATTTAGTTTAGGAAAGTTATAGGTATAGACTCCATCTATGAAAAAATGAAAGTTACCAAAAGAAAAGGAACAACATAACCAAAAAGATGGTATACTAGTAGATGTACATGTAGATACATGTAAAATGACAGCAAATAAGAAAGAAAAAATCACTCATTCCTGATTGCGTATTTTTATAATCACTGGAGTCATTTTTTTAGGGGGGGGGGGAGATGTCACCTGTGTTGTGCAATGATACAACAATCATCTGTTTGTCTATAATTCTTAGTCAGGGTCTGACTCATATCAAAAGATTCAACACCTTTGTGGAGCACACATTTTTTTTTTCCAATTAGTGTGCAAGAACCCTGGTGTTGGTAAAATAAACATATACATTTGTAGTAGTAACAAAATGTTTGGTAATATCAGGTTACTAATTCATGCCCTCAAAAATTTCATTGTTTGTACTGTTCACTTTTTTGTTGTTTTCTTTTTCACATTTACCAGTCCTAACTAACATAACTTTGGTAATTACTGATCTATTTGGCTGGTTGTATATTGCTATAAATGTAAATTATTTACTATAACACTTTAGCAGGTACATATGTACTAGTACATGCACTTGTAATTGTTTTGGCAGTTATATTGTAGAACGAAATCGGATAAATGGAGACTACTTCTTCACTTTCATTTTAACAGTCAACTTCAACTTGTCAAACTTGTCTATCAAGGACACTTAAGGTAACACACAAAAAATGGTCTTTATAGACAGGTGGTCTTTATACAAGGGTTCATACGCCAAGATTTCTAACTATGGTTATATTTTGAAGGTGAGCTTTAAAAATAGATGGCCATTATACGGAGGTGGCGTTTTAAACAAGTTCAATTGTAATCATATCAAAGGTCAACTCATTTACAATTTAACTCACCTATGTATCAATACATGTACATCTCTTGTTGGAATGCACTGTGCCTTAATTATCTCAAATGGACATGATATTACAAGCTGTTATGTTTTATCATCTTAATTTGAATTTGTAGGATCCAGAGTGCGGGTCTGGGAGGGCTACGTCACAACACTGTGATGATTGGCTGGCCTTACGGATGGAGACATGACAGCAATGCCAGGAGTTACAAAGTTTTCCTTGGTAGGTAATGCAACAGGTATTCCTGAAGGACCATACATGTGTATAGTTTAAACCATATTTATTTTACAACAATTAGAAACCATGTTATGTAAATTTATTTTGATGTCTCTTGTTGGCCCTGATGTCCCGTGCAGGGGTCTTTGCTATGGGAGGAACTTGTAGTACCAGGTGAAAACCCATGTATCTGAGATGGCATCTACCCTACCACCTCACATGCTTCCCTGGCAGTTACAAGGATTGAACTCAGGTGGTATTGGGGAGGAGGGAGTACACTTCCCACTATGTTACTCAGACACCCCTTATATATGTATAATGAACAGGACTAATTGAACTAATTTGTGTACCTTGTGATACCCGATAATGTTTGTGCAGAACTATTGTTTCTATTAGTGATAGAATTATGCTTAAATTCAACATCTCAATTAACAAAATTTCAAAAGAAATATTGTGTAGAGTTACATTCCTTCAACATTGGAGATGCTAGTCTTGCAAAAATGTTACGGAGTATCAAATGGTTCATGGATCAATTCCATTATAAACAGTAAGCTTAAGGGTCATATCACAAACAAATTCAAACTCAAGAATCTTTCACTTATATATAGCTGTTATTTTATACCTATGAAGGGCTATGAATTTAGCCTATGCTTTGCCTTTGTGGTCATTGAGCAGGGAGGGTTCTTTAACTTGTTGACACTTAATGTGGCTCGGGACCTCAGTTTTTACTGTCTCATCCAAAGGACAAGGACAGTCAACTGTAACCTAATTTGGATTTGTACCCACAACCTTATGATTTGAAGCCCTGTAACAACATTCTTTGTCATCTCTGAATCAGTGAAATAATCATGATCTAAAACATCCATAACTCTTGATTTGTACTTCTCTAGATGCTGTGAAGAACATCAGTGCAGGACAGATGGCTCTGCTTGCTGTGAAGGGGATTTCCCTCTTTCCAGATTCTGTAGACAAACTGAAGGGCACCATAGATGTGTGGTGGATAGTGCATATCCTTTAGTAATGTTTGATCGCTGTTGTGTCAAATATCATACAATCAAACCCTGATATATGTATTGAAACAGAGAAGGGAATGAATTTTTTTTCAAATAGATAGGGTTTTCAAAATATTGGGTTAAAAAAGTAATTTAAAGTAATTTAACCGGGAAAATGAAATCATTCCAAAATAACAGGGATTTCATTATATCAGGATTCAATACAAGTGGGTTCAACTGTATTTTTTATACTCATTTGATTTCTGTTTTAATGGTACATTATTGTTAGGTAGATTTGTTTGACATCTATTTCCTTAACAAAAATTACATGATGGAGGGATGCTGATGTTGCTGCCATTTTTGTTGAAACAGCACAAAGTGTGGAGGAACTGTAAATTGCGTATATTCACCGTTGCTCGTATCCTTTATACTGGTTTCGTACCTGATACAACATATGTTTGTTTTAATCATGAATATTGTTTGTTGTGAATAAGGGAATGAATGTTTCAATCATGAATATTGTCTGTTTTGAATAAGGGAATGAATGTTTCAATCATGAATATTGTCTGTTGTGAAAAAGGGAATGAATGTTTCAATCATGAATATTGTCTGTTGTGAATAAGGGAATGAATGTTTCAATCATGAATATTGTCTGTTGTGAATAAGGGAATGAACATCGGTAGTCTAGAAGAACTTGAAATGATAAATATAAAATCATGGGATATTAAAGGCAATGATAATTTGACATATACAGTCTAATCTGTTTAAAAAGACTGTCAACTAGAAGATGGGAAATAGTCACATTGACAGGTGGTCTCTGGATGCAAGTGATTTTTTATAGGAAAAAAACAACTTTACATTTACATCACATTAAACAAGTAGTCATTGAAATAAGGGAGTTGCTAAAGCATGTTAGACTGAATACTTGTGTAGAGTTTGCTTATTTGCCATAACCCTCAGGATTTCTTTTTTGTATGCATGTTTGATGTTGATTAACTGCTTTGTGCATTGTGAAAATCGAGATCAAATGAAAATTGAATGAAGGGAAATGCATTTTAGATATAAGAATTTGATGTTTGAAAATATTACTTTTGTGTCTGTACAAGAGAAAATCCTATAGTATGTTCATTTTTCGTTCGATGATATCAGTACTGTTGATACATAATTCCTGAACCGTGTCAGAACTTGAGGATAATACGATACAGATGAAGAAGGACTTGGAGATGTTTATGTATCAACTACGTATCGAGGCTGAGGTCCTGGTAGTCGAGATGGTAAGACTGCTGATCGATCTTTAACAAATACAGTTGAATACATGAGCAAATGATGCGCTATAATTGGTCATTTCTATTGTTGTTTAATGTTTCACTCTAGAATTCTGGTCTATGAATCAAAGATCTTTTATTCTTCATATGTCTGTCTTTCAGTCAAAATTTTTGTTGAAGTTTCCTGTTGAAGCAAGTAGATTCTACAGTGTAGTAGTCCTGGACCCTGTACTGGTATTTGCAAATGCTAATTTTAATATCATTTGATCTTTTCTCTTTATATAACAGAGCAACAATGATATATCAGCCTATACTTATGAAAGGACGCTGATGATGGAGCAGAGAGCCGAGATGCTGAAAGCCATGAGAATCGGCAAAGAGGTATGACTTTTATCATTTATTTCTAACCAAGGAATATATTACAGGCTTAAACAGGCTTTCAAAGTCCTTGAATGTTGGACCTCGAAGGCCATTGATTAGCCTTATGGGCCTACTTTCTCCATTTTACCTTGAAAAGTTTTTTGATTTATACATGTAAACCTCACAACACTATTATGTACATGATACTTGTAGTGCTATTAAAATCAATAAATCATGCTAAACTGAATTTCAGTACAAGATGCATGTGAATCATGATTAAGTTAAATGCCCTGAAATTTTGACCCCCCTCCCCCTGTAAAAACCATGAATTTTTTTTGTTTATGGAGAATCATAGGTCCAATGCCACATGGCACATTTTGTCATGAAAAGGAAAAGAAAATTAGAAATCAGAATTATCCTATACTCAAAATGCCTTACTGAAATCAAGGTGACCAATAACACTTGATTTTGGTCATGATCTTGATATTTCAATTATGTTTTTCCTGTATTTGGCTAATACTATGATGTCTGAACTCCATGACCTTTTCAGTGACCTTTGAACTACTATTCAGTAAGTACAGAAAGACTGGATCAATGATGTATGTCTTTGAAGTCACATATGTTGACTGACAAAGAATTGAATAAGTACTGTTGTTATACTTATGTAAATATGTTTTTATTCATTTTGTAGCCACAATCAATTATCGACCTATCCCATAAAGCACCTGCACAGGTCAAGGTTAAGCTGGAAACAGTACGCGAGGAGAACCAACCAAACGAGAGCTCCACGGACAACCAGACATTAGAGGCCCATCAATACACATTCACACCCGCCTCCAAAGCCAACACACCCTCCAGTCCTGTCAATGACTTCCTTGCGGTAAAACCGTAAGTGTCTAGAAAAGGAGTGATTCTACAGTGAAACCTGCTTTAGAGACCACCTGTATATAAAGACAACCTGGTCAAAAAGACCAGTTTTTTTCTGTCCTCAATAGTACCATCTGTGTATGAATCAACCTACATGTATATATAAAGACTGATTTCCCTTGTGGAGGTCTTTATAGACAAGTAACATGTACTGTATTGTGCTTAATTAAGAGTTACTTCCATCTTTTCCCTTTTAAGAGACTTTCCATGGGAAGCTGCAAATATGGTCACATATTTCAGATGGTATCATAATGCAGGTAACGTATGTAGGAAAAAAATCCACTTTGGGAAATAAACATTTAGGTCACATAAAACAGGTAGTCTTTTAAGTACAGTGGATCACAAAGGAACGTTTATCTGTATTATGGTTATGGAAGTCATAAACATGTAAAAACAGGAACAAATTATTGTGTCATCGTTACTTACGAATTTAGCCAAAATATTTAAGTCCTCCTGTCAATGGTAAGGACAGAGATAAGGAATACAATTCCTCTCTAAAATACACATTTAATTTCCCAAAACCCTTATTGATCATAACAACTCATGTATTCATGAACACCTTCAAAAGTGTTTGATTATTTAGCCCTTTAAGCAAGTGATTAAGAAATAATAAAGAATTCAGATGTTGTTGTGATAGGCCATTTTCAATGTCTCATAAGATGGACAGGAAACACTTCTATCAAGGCTCACATCCCCAATCACTTGGTCGGAAAACCAGAACTCTACTGCAAAACCACAGTAGCTCTTAGGATCCAATTGAAGTTGCCTGTTGTCTACACCAAAAGAAAGGAAAATTCCATTATTTTATGGTCATTTGGTTAAATTGAGTCTTATTTTATCGTTAAATGAGACTGCTGTCACTTTATTCTCATTTTCTTTGCAGGGATAAGAAGAATGTAAGGCGTATGCACACAGCAGTGAGGCTGAACGAAATCATCATAGAAAAATCACACGAGGCACAGCTTGTGATATTGAATCTTCCAGCACCACCGAAAACAGGGGCGGGAGAACTGAACTGTATCCTTGATTTAAGATGTTTACTTTCTCACCAAACTTTTCTGATCAGTAGTACTAAGGTTTTCTCTTTGGCCCTTCTGTCTATTGAAATTATTTTTTTCCCCTATTAGCACCTTAGTTATGGTTTGTAACCAAATTTTTGTTTTATTATTGGTTATGTCCCACCCTATAATCTTTCACTTATGTGGAGACGTTGCTGTATGCCAGAGAAGTGCGATAAATGTTGCCTATGCTCGGCACTTATGTCACCTTTGAGCAGGGAGGATTCTTTATCATCCGGACATCTGCCGTGACTCCGGGCATCAGCTTTAATTGTCCCATCCAGAGGTCAAGAAGTACCAACTGCCTCTACCGAGCAGACTAGAACTTGAGGTCATGCAATCTAAAGGCAAATATACTACCAGGGACCCACAATGGCACTCACTGACCAGGTACTTGTAGGGGCCCACATGCATGAGGCCTGTCGGTCAGTTTTAGTTTTGATGAGTTATATGTCAGTGTGTTTTATATTCAGTATCACAATTAGTTTTCATATCTTACTTAGAACTATTACTAAAGACTGCCCAGTCTTTAGTAGTTCATTTCACCTTCTGCACATTATTACAAGAGTTATGTCCCTTGACCACCTCTTCAGATATGGAGTTTTTGGAAGTACTGACCGAGGGGATTGACAGAGTGTTGATGGTCCGAGGAAGTGGCCATGAAGTTATTACAATCTATTCATGAACATTTATTTGGGGGTTTTTTTTGTTGGTTTGTTTTTTTATTGTAGCACAAAATCATCTTCACTTAATGTTGAAACATATTCATACAAAGCTTGACCCTTTCAACACCACAGATAGTAATGGACTGGTCTAAGACAATAGAAAAGATCATACCATCTTGATACTTGGGGTTGTCAGGGTTTGCAAGTACCTCTTTGTTGAATGCATTTTAATTGGAATATATTTTTAAGGAGTGTAAACTAAACAAGTAAGGATCTAATGTTGTATATCTATATCAACTTGGCTATACGTATTTAAATTTGTTGGACTTTACATATTAGATCTAAAATCATGTGTATCATGTACTGACTAGTCTATACATATTATATATGTAATCGTTCCTTTTGAGCTTGTTGCATGTACACATATATGTAAGACTTACAACGTGGGTATCTATATATATGTACATGATTTTTATATGTTAAGCCTATTCCATTTCATTTTGAAATAATTCAAATTATGTCGAATTTCCACACAATTCTAACTGACTCAAACTCTCAGCCATTGAGGGAATAGCATACAGGCATCATGTATGATGTATCAACAGTTATGGCAAATATGGAGTGGACGAAAAAGAAAAATAGAAAAAGATGAAAAATTCATAAGAATAGGAGAATTTTTTTCCATTTTTTAAAAAAGAATACCTACATGTGATTGCTTTCAATTTAAAAATAGAAGAAAAAAAACACAACATTATGAGTAATCAAGGGATCTTTAGAAACAGGAAAAACACAACGCTATTAGTATTTTCCAAGAATTTTTTTAGTCTGCAGCACACTGTTACAGAGTGTTCTGTTTTGTTGCATCCATGGCCTTCATTCTGTTGTGTCGTTTATTCTTACAGAGTTTAGCATACTGAGTAAATCAGGAAAATATTTCAATGTAAATACACAAAGTCATGAAATGAACAAATTTTGGTGTGATTTCTAGTGTAAGAAACGTTACCTCATCTTATGATTTATATGTATTGAATCTACAGCAGTCAAATGTCTGTTTGTCCATTTTGTCATTTCTCTGTTATATTGTTTGTGAAACGTACAAATTTTCAGCTATTGTAGAATCATCTGTGTTTTAAGTTCATTTTACAGGGTTTGAAATATCTCTGTAAGTGCTAATTAGGTATGAAATTCTTTCATAGGTATGGGCCAGATTACAAATTTGTAACAGTAATACGTGCACTGAATACGGGTAATTTTCGCCCCGTGTTATTTTCGTTATGATGCACTTTTAAAGTTTTGCCCCATTTTAAATTCGCCCAGTCTCATCACAATTCTATTCAATGAATTTACCGTTTTGAATTTGCCCAGTTTTGAATTCAACCACTGACGTTGAGGGCAAAAGGGGCAAAAATAAAATGGGATGAAAATTTCCCTGCATACAGTATAATATATACATAAGTATACTGGTTATACAATTTGGTAAATCTTTAAATTAGTACATATACATAAAAACAATTTTTTTTATTTTTAGTATTTATGAAAATCTAATGAATATGAAAAAATATTGATTCTAGTTTTTGTTCACTTTTTTGCCACTTTCGTGATACAAATGTTTGAATAAGGTCTTTGATTCTACTTTTTTGAGCATGCCACATTAACATTTAACGTTGATTGTAGATTAATTGCATAAACATCTCAGTTTCTTTTCTGATTTGTGATTTTTAAGAGAACCTTACAAAAATGTCATTTTTAGAAGAAAACAAGAGAATACCATGACAGGCATTGATTTTTGTATATACACTTTCTGTTTGTATACAGTCGAGCCTCATTAATCCGGACGCCATTAATCCGGATGCTTCACCTTCCGAACGAAAGTTCATGGTACGAATTTTTCAAATTGCATTGGACATTATGACATGCATGTTTCAGTAATATAGATGCTTCATTTATCCGGACGATTTTCATGGGAACATAGGTGTCCATATTAATGAGGCTCCACTGTATGTAGTTGGTTTCGTGACCCTGTTACAGTCATTTTGTATCTCATCCGTCTCTCTCTTTGTGGGATGAAACAATTTTTTTTCAATATAAAAATGATGACAGGGCATTTTTCTATCTATGATGCTAAAAAAAAGGATAAATAGAAAAATAATGTTGACATTACATAGAGAGTGTTTTTTCCTGAGTTTAAAGAATATCTTTCTGAGTCATGAAATATGAGAATGAAATTTTCACTGGGGTAAAATTTGGTTGTATTTTTATTATTGATATATTTACATGTACAACTTTGTACAATACTTGTGTGCATTATTTGACAATAAGTTGCCAAAAACCACTTAAGTTTAGGTTAACAGAGTTATATATTTATCGAGAATGACAAAAATTTTAGTCAGTGTTGTAGCAGTATTTCTTATTGTATTTTGTATTTTGCTTCATATTTGATTGTGTAGTCATATCATGCAGCTTGATTTTAGCTGTAGCATTTGTCACAAAAGAAAAATCGTACAATATCGGTGAATGTATCACGTCTACGATATGTTCAGGCTGTGTATCATACATCATTGTATCAAATATCATAGATGTTCATTATCATGTCAATATAGTTATAGCAATAGCTTTCATATCTCAGACAATCCGGAAGTTTTGATTTGTTTGTCAAAGAGAGCAGGCGGAATATTGTACAAAGGGCAAAGCCTTATTCTAATAACTGTACCTGTAAATAGGTTGTATGTGCACATGAACATGCCAATTAATTTCTTTGTATTTTGTGATGTAATGTTTCCATGGCAACACGAGTTATTGTCACTATTTGAAAGGAGATGTTATATCTGTCGTCATGTCGATTTGTCAGGTTAGATCATGACCTCAATCTCTGCCTATGTTGACTTTGAATAGCTAGGTTTTGAAATCATGCAGAATGCGGGTTTTTTTGCTTCACAATTAGAAAAGACATTCAGAAGTTGTTTTTAAATATTCCAAATAAAATTTTCATTTTGTTATAGTTTACTTTAATAATATTTCATCTGTTCCATAAAAAGTAGAGGGTTTATATCGTAAACCAACTTATTTCTGTGGCTACTAAATTTTGCGAATTTGTCGTTACAAAAATGTTTGCGACGATTAAAGTTCGTGATGCATTATATATACGTGTTATTCCTGTATGTTGCAAAATAAATTTGCAGCTATTTAAATTTGCGGTGAACTTAGCAATTCACAAACATCAAGAATATAAATCGCGTGCACAAATAAGTTGATTTACAGTAATTCATTACAAGATGTGTCACAGGATGCTAAACTGAGAACAAAATTTGTTTGTTTACCATTTTTATGTGAAATTTGATTTCTGATAGACATCAATAGAATGACAAGATTCAATGGTAATGTGACTTAATTCATGCATCGGAACTGCATATGTAGAAAAAAAAATGTGCATGGTGCATCTAGTTATGGACTGTAAACGGTAATTCAGATGAAGTTGAAACTGAACTACTGTAGATCCGGTTTTATTCGCGAGAATTTTATGTTTGCGTATTTACGCGAGATCACTTAATCGCAAAATTAAAGTTCTCGCTTAATATTCTAACCTAACGTTAGCAAGGGCCATTGAGCACAAACTATTAAGTAAACATTCACATACGCGAAAATATAGTGTCGCGAGCAATTATGCAACTACTGATTCGCCAAAATAAAGTTCTGCGAAAATTTCTTGTTTATAGTATTTCATCAAACTTTATCTTTGGCTTTCATTTTACATTCTGTTGTTATTTAGCAAATGACTGATGTTGTAATAATATTGCTTTCTAAAGGAACCACATGAACCTGGCTCTAGCTACATACTTATCAGGAAGAAGGGGAATATATTGAAATTTATCCCTGTATATTTTGAAAATTTTAGTTTACATATGATAAAAGAATGCATTGATGAGTATCTAGAATATATTTGTTTGCCAAAATAATTTACATATGTATTTCATTGGTTAAGTGCTTTAAATTATCTTGCTATCTACATGTACCATAATATGACTTACCTTATTGTGACTCATCAGATCCTGTGTAAGCAGTTTCTGTTGTGTGATCAGTTTTAGAGTGCCCTAGTGTAATTGGTTATTTTAGGTGCCTTTTTTACAACAGGAAATAGTTTATATATACAGCATGTTAAAAATTAGCAAACCATTTCAAAACGATTTCATGTTTTTTTTTCTTTCCAAAATAGGTTGTATGGGGTTGTTTCTGGGTTAAATTGTTAAACTTTCAGAGTATTTTTAAAACATTTTGACATTTGAATTAACTTATCTCTGTAATTAAAAGTCCTACCTACCTCCCCACTTTCCAACTTTTAAGTAATATTGTGCTCCAAATAAGCTGAGAATTTATGTATTTTGCTCCTTTTTCATTTTTATACTTGCATATAATTAATATTGCAATGCTGGTATTTTAGGGCTTTCTTTCATTCGTTATCATTTTTACACGACAAACTGTGCTTTAGACATGTTGGATTTCAGTGGCATTTATTTCAGCACATTTCCATTTGATGTTGACATTATATTGGCCATTGTGATGCTAGTCATGCTCAGGACTGTGATTGCAAAAGTCATTTTCAGTGATATATTTCAATCAGGAAATCATAGGGAATTCTGGGAAATTTGAATTACCAGTATCTTTATGACAGTTTCGCAGATTCTATTAACATTGTTTCTGAAACGTATTTATAACTGAAGAATTTGGACCCTACCATTACTTATTTCGTATTTGCTGCAACAAAAGTGCCTAGAATTTTAGACAGGCACATGACCAGGTGCATTGTAATTGCGAAACCATTCAGGATCTCAGAAATGCCCTTTTGTTTGCTGTTGGCCATTTTTGGGAACACATCTCAGAGTACTAAAGTAAAATCTCAAAGAAAGACAGCTGAAAGGTCACATGACAAACACTAAGTGCTCTCAAGAAATGTTTAGATCAGAATGACCTCCCAAATCAGACCACCTTGTCTATCCGACCCATTTGAGACAATCTATTTGTTGGATATAACATTGAGACTTCACCTTACTTACAGGTATTTTGTGCCCCAGTCATCAAACATTTTCGGCTTATAGCTTTTACCCTGTTTTTCTGCTGACCTTTTTGGCAGAATTTAACATTTTTGTTACTTTTGAATGGTAATTGATAGGGCTTTCGTGTTTCATTGTTTAATTCTTGATGAGACGGCCACTCCTTTGGTACCAAACACTTATTATCTTATGACCTTGACTCACTCATACATAGCTTTACCCTTGACCTTATCTTTTATTTGATACACATATTTGTTATGATCAGGCTTTCATATTTCAAATCTGGTTTCCTTATGACAAGGTCTTCTATTTGGCTTTGGCTAAGTTTTGACCTTGTGACCTTGACCTTCATTTTAACCTTGTGACTTTGACCTTAATATTTGACATTGTGTAAAATAGGTATGGTTTTCTGTGCCTTCCTATATGGATTTATCAGTGTTTCACAAATTTATATTATTTTTACGTGTAACAGTGAGTAGTTTCAGGGGGACCAGTTGTAAGAGTGAAATGCCTCTTAAATTTTTTTTTTCTATGGTGCATAGTTTACATTAGATAATGAGATAATTTTTGAACAATTACTTTGTTGTTTTGCTACTTTTGTATTGCACTAGTCATTTTTGATATAAAGATATGTATTCCTATATTATAGTATTACACATGATCACATTGTTAACTCGTACACCCCTAAAGACACATTTAGTTTCGCCTTAATAAATGGTTTTAAGAAAGGTCAATTGTTTTTCGGGGTTAATGGGTTGAGGTATTACTACATGTGTAGTATGTACCCCAAGGAAGATTTCTTGGGCCATACTCATGAAGTATGCATAAATTATGCAAGAGTATATTGCAGAATGATTCTGGGACAAAATTGCCTTGCCAACATCTGAAAGT
>JACSZP010006365.1:0-10664 GCA_016161895.1 Pinna nobilis | reverse complement strand
TCAATAATATTTCACTCATATGGAGACGTCACTGTGTGCCGGTGAAGGGTGACAAAATTTGCCTGTGCTCGGCACTGCTGGCCGTAGAGCAGAGAGGATTCTTTAACGTGCCAATACCTACTGTAACACTGGACCTCAGTTTTTACTGTCTCATCCGAAAGAATCGAGCCCCGGACCCTTCGGTTCGAAGTCGAACACGCTTACCACTCGGCCACGGAGGCCCCTGATGTTCTGCTGTTAAAACGATATATGAAACCATCATGTTTGAAAGTAAACGATGTTCGACCTGAAAGTAAAACAAGTAAAGCTATCAAATTTTGTTTTAATTTCAATTTAGAAATCTAAAATCCGCGTTTAAATAATTATCATCACCAAAATAATCAAGATAACAATGGTAGCCATATGTAAATTTACCGATATCTTTTGGTACTATCCAACTTTGCAAAAACTCAACTGATTAAACTGTACCGTTATTGCCGAGTAGTGAAAAACGCATTCAAAATTTTAAATAATATATTTTTTTATTTACATGTATCTATTTATTTTATTTTTATTAACTTTTCTTTGCCCTTTATACCTCCGACTGATCCTTCACTTTTATCTTAAAACTGTACAAGGGACCGCCACGGCTAAGTGGTTGGGGTGTTAGACTTCGAATCGAAGGGTCTTGGGTTCGAATTCGCGCAGCGCCACGCTGCGTTTGGCCGTCCCTGTCTTTCGGATGAGACATTAAACACCGAGATCCCATGTCACAGTAAGTGTTGGTACGTTAAAGAACCCTCCCTGCTCTACGGCCATAAGTGCTGATCATAGGCAAAATTTGTCGACCGTCACCGGCACACGGTGACGTCTTCGTATGAGTGAAATACTCTTGAACGGGGCGTTAAACAACAATATAACACGATACAATGCATTGCATCTGTGTTTCTAAAATGTCTATAATTTTACAGGTTTTAATTAACCCTGTTCATCTACTATATAAATACAAGAATGAAATATTTTAAAACTGAGATCCGTATAATTCGGTAATTGCCATTCCGGAAGTGGGATGCATTGAATTTATGTTGTTCGCACTTTCATTAAAGTATGTCAATTTCTCTTGAATTTCCGTTTTAGAAATACATTTCAGTCATAAAATGCTGTAACAATTGACAACGTATATCGATTAATACTTTAAAAAAGCTGATGTCGCGATAATGGGCTTATCGCGGTAATTGACAGTAGTATTTCATTTATATTTAGAGTGATTTTCTAAAATAAGAATTAATTTCGATAATTGATACCTTAAGTGGTTAATATTTACTCTATACTAAATAATTATCAGCATGATCATAAAATTGACGATCGTGCTAAAATAATTGAGGCTTTTCAAGAAATTTTCATACTGACGACGTCCTCTTGAAAAACAAGAAATACTGATATATGTTAACTTGAAACATAACTCTAGACTACTATATTGATGTTCCAACTATATGAGTAAACATTCTGGTGTGAGAGATTAAACAGGAAAATATACTGTTGTTTGGTTCTTTCTCTTTACATTTGCCCTGGGTAATAATGTGAAATTTGTGCCAAAGCGTTTAATGGTTGTTCATAGATCCCTTATTTCTCAATGACACTGAAACGAGAAAACGCAAAATGTTTGAAGGCATTTTAGAGGCATCAAATGGAGCCTTAGTGACTCCGAGGTAAGCGTGTCCGCCTTTTGATCGTGAAAGTTTGAGCTCCAATCCGCGCTGCGGACTCGTCTGTTTATTGTCCTTTGGCTGAGATAGTAATAACCGAGTTCCTGTATCACAGAAGGTATTAACACGCTAAAACCCGTACTGCTGAATTGCCATAAAAGACGAGGCATAAAGTGCATAGGACAAATTTGTCGCCCTTCACCGGCGTACAGTGACGTCCCCATGTAAATGAAAGATTCCAGAAATGGGGCGTTAAACAACAATAGAATAGACAACAATACGAGGCATTAGATGAGGCTACCATATGAGTTACTGTTTCTTGATTGAGGCGTCAATCAACGAATAAACATGCCAATGAAGTAAAGTACATTGAGAATTGTTTTATTCAGAAATATTATAATATAATCACTATAACAAAGCAAACATAAAAACAACAAAACAACAACGATGTTGATAAAATATGCACATTGAATAAAATGTAAATGTCAAGAATAAATGACACCATGTATATATGAGCTGTAAAATGGGTTTGATTTTACACCGGAGATTATTTGGTAAAATACTATATAATAATTAATGAACACAATATGGTTTGAATACTGTAAATCGAGGGTTTTTTAGCGAGATTTTTATTTTCGCGTATTAACGCAACAACGCTTAATCGAGTAAGTAAAGTTCTTGCAAAACTTACCAATCTGACATGAACATGTGACACGCAGCATAAACTATAAACTTAAAATGAACCCGGGCGAAAAAATAGTATCGCCAATAATTGTGTAAAAACTGATTCGCCATAACAAAAATTCCGTAAAAAATTCTGGATTTACAGTATTCGATTAATACAAGCCTCAATTAAATAGGTTCATACCACACAATGCAGGAATGTGACATCGATTGGATTTGAACCTCACGCCCGTAGTCTTATACAGTAATTGGTTACCTTAATGGGTTATCCTCAGTACAGTTGAGTTTCGAGTTCACCTGGATTACCGTTTACAGCCAGTAACTAGATACGTCGCGATCGCTTTGATCCACATATGTAATTCCGATGGAATCAGGAAATCGCAAAGAGAACGAATCCTGCAATTTTTTATTGTCTTTGAAATCAAATTTCACTTTAAAATGATTTTTAAAAAAATTCTTTTCTTAGGTTGGTCTCATATGAGACACACATTAATGAAAATGCAATGATTTAATTTATCACTTTTTATCACGTAGAAGAACTATTGTAAACGTTAACTATCTTAAACCAGAAATACGTATTATTGAGATACATTTGCAAAAACCTGTCGTATAAATTCTTTTAAACTGAATCTGGACGAACTCGAAACTCGACTTTTGCATTCCTTTAATGCATATTTTAAAAAGTAACACATTTCTTAAATGCATTCCCACTACCAAGGCGGCTCATGCCGAACAACTCCGCTCTGTGATATTGATTGACTCTGAACGTTAAGTCTACGCATACGGACAGCATCTTTCTGTATTGTTTCATAGGGACGAAATGGCTGAACTGGTGTTATTGTTTTAGCAGTGGGTACTTTCACTTTCCGAACGACTATCACTACTGTTATAATTGTAAATGATATCAGAACTAGGGATCCGAAAATGATCCCTAATAACATCGTCGTATCCATTTGTAATTCTGAAAAAAAGAAAAAGATGTAAAAAGTTCGCTTTAAGCACTTAGCATAATGATTTACAAAGTACAGTCTGGTCCGTTTTAAGAGACTGACCAAGAGCACATGATTATGATAACATATGACAGGTAGTTACTTCATTCAGGTATTTTATTTTGGAAAAGTCCACTTTGGGAAACATATTTACGTCACATGATGCAGGCAGTCCTTTAATTAAGTGGGTCGCTAAAATAGGATATACTGCATAATGCTTACCGTTTGCTTTTGTGGTTTTGTAATATTTTACGGCGGATATAGGGCATGTAGCAACATAAGAGGTTGTGTTGGTCGGATCATGAAAAGCCCTATATCCGACCAACACAAAAAAATCCAGCAAAACATCAGCAACAAAATGATACTAGCAAAACACATGTATCTTTACTCGTAATTAGCATCCACCAAATTGAATCACTTACATATATTTGCATTCGTTCATTTGCCAAAGTATAATTTCGCGAATAAAAAGAAAACAACTAATTCGCAAAAATATAATTTCGCGAAAAAGTCGTGTCTCACATAAGTAGGCGACCTAACATCTAACCTTAGTACTAACATTTATCTTTTATGACAACATACAGAGCACAATCATGTAGCTTATTGATAAGTAGCGTGCCTACCGTTTGCCTTTGTGGTTTTGTAATATTTGACGGTGGTTGTTGTAACAAACGAGGTTGTGGTCGTTGGGTCATCGATAGCTCTATAGCGCAGCAGAACCCCTCTCCTGTTGACGGAACCGTCACTTTCGAATGTAACCAGTGCTGTAGTCTCCGTCGACGTGTAATTATAAGGTGTAGTGCCGGGGTATTCCGAACATACCTTTATGTCGTCATTATGATCACAACGGTGCTGACCTGCAAATGAAAAACAGTCAAACGATAAAGAAATAACATCAAATACATGTAAAACATTGAATTCTAGTGTTCAAAATTTTGGGTCCCTTGGCTTTTTAAATGATACTTTAATTGCCGTCAATTAAATTGATACAAATCATGAGTTAACATAAGAGTGTGTTTATTGAATGTTTCTCACTAAAGGACACTACCGTTTGAAAATCGTTTGTCGATTGGTTTGTTGCATTGTAGTTTAACGTCCCACTCAAGAATCTTTCACTTATACGGATACGTCGCCATTTGCCGGTAAATGGCGCATATTTTGCCTATTTTCGGTTCCTTAGAGGAGGGAAGATTCTTTAACGTGCCAACACCTACTGTGATAAGGAACCTCGGATTTTACTCGACTTAAACAGGGACAGTCAACTGCAGCTTTGCTAGGATTCGAACACACACCCTCACGATCACATGGTTAACGCGTTAACCAACAGGCCACAATGCCCTCTATAGATGTAAACGATACAGACATATAAAGAGCATACAGTTGCCAGACGGAAAAAGTTAGATGCACTCAACTGCACTTCATCAAACGGAAGGAGATACAAAACAAGGAACATCATGTGACCTTGACCATTGACCTTCTCAACCCAAAATCAAAAGGAATCCTTCTTGAGTCAAGGACAACCAATGTTTGAAGTGGCAACATTGTGGACCCACGGGTACTTGATTTATAGTGCAGAAATCAATGGACAGACAGAGGACGGACGGACGGGCAGACAGACAGACACGGTGAATCCAGTATATCCCCTACAACATCCTTATATAACTAGGAAAAATTAAAGAGAATGGTTTTCGATGAACGAATGAAAATGGAGTGAGATCAGGTATCCAAGAGAGTCACTATTTGCTGCTCTATCGCAAAACCAATACATTGATTTTAGGGCGGAAACTCAATGTTGATCTTTTTGAGTGGCAGGTATTTAAAAGTAAATTCTTATCCCGCTTTCTTGTCTTCTTCGATGATTAAATCAGTCAGAAGAGTTCTACAAATGATCACAAATGTCTTTTAATCTCACCGTTGTATATCATAAATTTATCATAGTCACAAGCTGTTGGGTCGTCGTCCTCTACATCAGAAACGATGACATCCAGTTCTACGGTGCCCATGATGTTAGTTATCGACCATCTGCAGTTACTGTCGCTAAAGAAAAAAATAATTAAAAATTATCCTTATGTTCCTTAAGTGACAAATACACTTTTACTGATATGGAAGGCCTCCGTGGCCGAGTGGTTAGCGTGTTCGACTTCGAATCGAGGGGTCCGGGGTTCGATTCCCGCATCGCCACTCCGCGGTTGGTCGTCCCTGTCTTTCGGATGAGACAGTAAAAACCGAGGTCCCGTGTCACAGTAGGTGTTGGCACATTAAAGAACCCTCCCTGCTCTACGGCCAGCAGTACCGAGCACAGGCAAAATTTGTAGCCCTTCAGCGGCACACGGTGACGTCTCCATATGCGTGACATATTCTTTGAGTGGGACATAAAACAACAACGCAACAACAACTGATATGGTAACGTCACCGTATGCCTATAAAGAACGACAAATCTAGCCTTAGTTCGGCATATACGGCAATGAAAAGACAGAATTCTTTAAAGTGCCGACACTTAATTTTGCACGGGGCATTGGTTATTATAAGTAGTAGTAGTTTTTATCGGTTTTACTGTTTCAACCAAAATACAGGGAGAGTCACCGCCAGGTGGCGCGGATTCAAACGCCCTCACGAGCATACCAGCTACAGTAACGTCTCTATATAATAGAAAGATTCTGGTGTGAAATTTTAACAATGATACATCAGCCAAAAAAAATTTTGTTTGCTATAGGTAACAAAGCAACAAATAACTAGAATGATTATCTTTCAAATTGGAATATCTGCATTAGTATTAAAAAGCAAGGATGTAGCGATATTTGAATTTAGATTCAAGGACATAAAATCCCTGTACATACCCGGGATAAGTATCCGGGAAGCCTGGTGTTGATAGGAACTGATACGTGTCTGTAGGCGTCAATGACTGTTGTGACGTGCAACCGCTGCCCGCTGCATGAAAAATTATAAACATACATTTATTTTTATTTTTGAATACTTACGTTATATTTGAATTAAGGAGAGCCATGCATCTCTAACTAAAATTCCATGTTCAAATAGTATACTTACTTGGCAACACTTACTTGGCAACACTTCAGGAAAATAAATATACAAACGATCCCGGATAAATCGATACAGAAGGTGAATGAATCGTTTTTTCTTTCAATGGACAGGGTTTTCAAAATTATTCAAAAATGTAAAGCAGGGAAATAATAATAATTTCAAAATCAGCGGAATTATACCAGGGGTAAATAAAGGAGGGTTGCATTGTACATACATATAATCGCTGAATTCGTAACATGCCTGTAAATGAAATACAAATGTGCATTTGATACTTCGATGTTAGTTTGTAATTGTATGCTTCAATACTTTAAATCCATGTAAACTACATATACATTTTAAATACCATAATCTTTTACAAACAACTGAGAAATGAATAAATGAACAGCAATTATCAATAAATATGGAAAGGTGAACGTATTTGTAAATAGTAATGGAACACGTGAAGAAATTCTTCAGAATAATACAATGACCTTTTATATTCTCTATTCGGATTTGACCTCAATGACATCAGTAAATGAATTTAAATGACCTTTCGGTCATTCAAGTTCATTCAAATACATGTAGTTCATTTAAAAGTAAATTCTATATATCAGAGTGCAAACTATAATGTACTTTTTTTCATTTAGTTGGTTCTTCCCCGTTTTTATTTCAGATGAGAAAAACTAAACACTTATCATCCACAGTTATGTACCCATTTTCAGACCTGGACGTGGGGGCCGTTGTGGCTCATTGGTTAGCCTTTTCGCCCTCTTGTCATGAGGTCGTAGGTTCGAATCCGCAACACACAGTTGTTTTTCCCTAACCTTCGGATAAGAAAGTTAAACTTCGTTTCGTATCGTAGTAAGCGTCGGCACGTCAAAGAATTATCACTTCTCGATGCTCATACGTGCCGAGCATAGGCTAAATTTATTGCAGTTTGTCGAGTATGTCACAGTGCTATACAAGAGTTTGCCCTCCCGCCCGCATTACTCTAGTACATTTTCAGTTTCTACCTAGTGAACAGTCAAACACTTCATTTGAGCTTAATTAAAGAAACTGAGATTTCATGCTATAGTTGTTGTTGTATTCTTGTTTAACATCCCACTCAAGAATAGTTGGATACGTCACCGTGTGCCGGTGAAGGGCGACGACAAATTTGCCGATGCTCGGTTCTTATGGCAGTAGAACAGGGAGGGTTCTTTAACGTGCGAACACCTGCTGTGACACGGGACCTTGGTTTTTACTGTCTCATCCGAAAAACGGGGACGGCCAATCGCGGAGTTGCGCTGCGCGGATTCGAACCCCGGTTCCTTCGATTTGAAGTCGAACACGCAAACTACTCGTTACGTGTAAGTATGGGTCAAATTTCAAAGGCTTCTTTGGCATTCTGTAACGCGATTTGTTATGGCGTGGGACGTTACACAGCAAGAACAATCATTTACAACAGTATTTTGTCGAGTACAGGACACATTTTGAAGTACTTCATTGACTTTCTGTCACTTCTTCATATGAACGAATCATTATTAACTGGAGCTTTAAAAAAAGAAAAATATCAAACACTTACAATAGTCTTTCGCCGCCAAGTAATCAATTTTAAAACCAACTTTCTCTTGGGTATCGTCCGAGACAAATCGAACGAGAGCATATCTTTGACTGGTGGCGAAGTGAGATGGAGATGTCGACTTCCCACACACAACTCTCGCAATCTCCGTCGCTGTTTCTGTATTTCCTAAAAGAAAAATTAAAATAAATTTACTCTTCCCTGTTGGATTTCCATGGAACATTTGCGACAGGTGCGTCATGCCCACAGGGTCCGCTGACTTTTAAATACCTCGTCTCATCCTGATAAGGATTTACAAATTGTTTTTCATATCGAAACCCTAATTGTTCTAAAATTGTAATAGATCTACACATAAATCTTTCAGGATCCCGATGTTCGAAAATAAATTAAAACCTCTTCTATTTTGTTTTATCGCATTATAGTTTGAAATATAGATTGACAGATACAGAATTATCCGAGAATATTCATAAATGGGATCAGGTGGCATGGAAGAGTTAGACCAGTCACATCCGACTCTAGTTTAAAGTCAGTCTTATTTAAGGGTTAACTTTAACAGTTTTGCATTTTATTTAGAAAAAATACGGTTTGACGCGCGCACACTTTATAAGGGAGGAATATTTTTACATTCACCGAAAGAATTTCTCATTCAAATACAAATTGAAGCTACAATTAGCAAATGAGGATTGTGCTGAAAATAGGTCTGACGACAATACTGGAAGTGGACTTGTTTAAGGAACCAAACCAATTTGTGACTTATAAAATTGTTTAGAACAGCCAATCAAATTTGTTGTCTCATACAGAACTAAATTACATCAAAGTAAAAGGAGACGGAATCCCGATGCAATCCATAGACGATAAAAATTCTTTTATTAATTAAGTCTCTCAGTATTGTATTTAGTAATATGCATATATTTTGAGAAAAAGAAAGAATCGAAAGTTTTGATACATATGAAAACAGATTTACAGTAGAAGAAGAAAGTTGGTATTAACGGCTGTTGCAATAGACATAGTAGTAGTGTTAGTTGTAGAACACGTTTTGCTGAAAGTAAAGACAAAACTTACCATCAAAGATTGAGACTTGGTCGTTAGGGCAGGACAAGTCATATGTGGCAAACAGCAGTAACCTCAAGGTGTCATCTCCCGAATCTATCATCCAATAACATTCTGTGTTACTGCAGAATGAAATATTTCCATTTCAAACATAACTTAAACACTGTTTTAACTGTTTGACAGGATAATTATATTCTCATCAAGATTACTGACGTCATTTCCTGTGGCGTCACAGAATAGCATAATGGATTTTGATTAGGATCACTAGGTCGATTGTATGATGTCCGCTGTCTAGAATACCCGATGTAATTTTGAAATATGAGGGCCCTCCGTGGCTCATTTTTTTTTTCGCCTTCTAATTGTGAGGTCTTTGCTTTGCATGCGTGTCACACTATGGTTGGCTGTCCCTGTCATCCGCTGAGACTGTCAAAACCGAGGTCCCGTGTCAGAGTAGGTACAGTAAAGGACCCTACATGCTCAAGGGCGATAAGTGTCAAGCGTAGGCCAAAGTCATCAATCTCCGGTATATGCTCACGACTCATATGTAGTAAGAGACTCTTGGATGAGGTGTTAGACAAGAATACATCAAATAAACCAATTTAGTGTAAGATACCATTGTCCACGTGATTCCAGGTTTCGCATGCACGGATTGTGAAATTATTGAAAGTTAAATTGCGATGGGTTATGTTTGCAAGCCAGAGATGCTTACCTTTTTTCAGGGCGCTTCTAACTTTAAATGATCTATATAACAATTCAAATTTTGTTATTTATATTACCTGATTTGAATGTCACATATACATGTACAACGTAACCTCCACATAGTCCCCAATTGCAACTGGCTAAAATTGTTTTAATTAGTAATGATTGGCCGTATCGGTAAACCAGACTATTGTACCGACCGTAGAAGCTATACGAAAAGTTGACTTTAAAGGAGATTGTTGGAACCCCTGAAACATCAGCTTGTTCGTCAGTAGCCTACGTCATTTTAAAACTGATAAAATGCTGAACAAGCTCTTGCGTATCGAATCAGTTGAGAGACATCAACTCCATATACAGGCGATGATGGAATATCGCTACAAAAATACGGGAAGTTGACAATGGCGAAACTGAAGTCATCCCGTTTCTCATAAAGTTAAGTTGTCAGTTTACCGTTAAGTTAAGTTGAAAAAGTGAAAAATTATGGATTTCTAGAGTATATTAAGATCATAGTTCTAACCTTGAATATGAACCTGCACCGTTGTCATATCCCAATGACGTTAACGACAATATTTCTGTGGTGCTAGCTGTAATATTGGTCTCTGTAACATTACAACTTTGACCTGAAACTAAAAAGAAAAATGACGTCATAAAGCAGAGCTATTCATAATTAATTCAACCATCGTTTCGAATTTGGTGTCTATCTAGTTTAGTCTCAAAATGTACATTTTCATAAAAATAATTCAAAGAAACATAATGGTATTAAATCCCCAAAAAACAAATACGGAGAGTAAGCGGTTAAACTGGCTTTATGCAATAAATTATTTTTTATATAATTTTTTTTTTTTGAAAAAAGATTTTTTTTTGTTAAAGCAAGACTTACCATAATTGTAATGCCTCATAAAGAAATACAGGAGCGTCCATCCCCATGCTAATGCCATATTCTACTTCTGAAATTGAATTTATATAATCTTATATATA
>JACSZP010006361.1:0-16303 GCA_016161895.1 Pinna nobilis | reverse complement strand
AAAAATAGATGCAGTATTGAAGTCTTCAGAATGCGACGGCACAAAGCAAACAAAATGTGTGAATTGTGTCTGATCAAGATACTAAATGATTACTGATACACCATTTTCCCTTATTTGATTGCTGTGATAGGTATAACTAACCATGGTAGCTTTGTTGCTATGCAATACTAGGATTCATAATCTTTCAGCCATATGATGGTGACCAAGTTTTAGTTCCTGGGGTGAAATCCAGGCCATAATACACCTGATGTAAGACCACTGGGTTTCTGACAATCTTTCCACATGGTCTGAACATGAGGAGTGAGATCCAAGTCTTAAGAAGTTGTGAGATAACCAACTTTCTAGGAGTACAAAGAATCAAATTTCGAGGAGTTTGAAGATGAAAGCACTGTCAGGTACTATCTGCATACCTTTTTGTTTACACCACACTTGGCAACCTTTTGGTCTAATTGTTCCAAAAAAAAAAAAAAAATCCACCAGCCTTCCACAGGTAAACTGGCAAACTTTCTCACATAATAAACTTTGAGTTCCATTGAGGCACGAACCCTTGCTTACTGGAGGTGAGAGACTGAGTGGCAATGCTCTTACCATTCCCCCATCAAGGGTCTCTGAATGCCTTGCTTGCAAAGTGGTTAGAAAACTTCTATCAGCCATCAGCATTGTTGTGAATCTAATACAAGGACAACAATTTTAGATTTATTGAACATTTATTGTCAAATACATACAAAATGTAATGATGGATGTATAATAATAATAGAAATGATACACATACAGTAACTATGAACTATCCTTGTGTGTGTATACATTTGGCAACTCATGTATCCAGAAAACAAAACTCTTCACTTTGCCATGCTACCATGGGTAACATGCAAAGCTCCCCTAATCTACACATCAAATCGGTAACATACAAAAGTGATCAGAACTTAGGACCAGTGATAACTTAATAAACTAAAAAATAAACAAAAGTGAGTGCATCTCTGATTCACCTGTAACATCTGAAGTACATTGTAGTGATTTCTAACTCAGATACATGAAATGCTTCTGTAATACATGAAATGATTCTTTATTGTACACCTGTCTACTAATTCTGTGCCCAAGTTTGAAATGTGCAATCATTAAGGTCATCTCCCTGAAGACATTTTGAATTATGGTGTATTTTTACAAAGATGTCCTAGTGTGTTAAACCTCCACTGACATTAAAAAATTATCCCTTTTCAAATTAACTTCTAATTTGTCTCAATAAATTCTTAATTTGTTTCTACAGCTTTTAATCTTTGTGCATTAAGGGTCACTGCTAAGACCATGAAATCAATAATTATGAACAGGTACGTAATACCAAGGACAATACAGGGAATATAGGCTGACATATGGTACACCAATAATCAAACCACCTGTCATGAGAGATCACCTAACTTTAATAACCATTATCACAGAAACGATTATTCAATCATTTAAAAAAAAATCTGATTTAATAATGGGCTTCATTGTTTTTTGGCAAGTTAAGTGGTCTCTTAAGACCGGTTACATTGTACATTGTAACCCTGATTGAAGTTTGAACTATGTACATTGTATAAACATGCAGACAGTTATTTCACAATACATGTTATACAACAAGAGATCCTAGACAGACCTTTTCACTCACCATCATCTGATCTTTGATAGACGTATAACAAACTGCTTTCCCCCTCTTACTCTCTGTTTTCTCAATGCATTCCATAACTGAACCACCTTCTTAGCTTTTCAAGCTCCTTAAACCCCCATTTTTTCTGATCAGTTCCAGAATAAGGCATGCAGTACTAGATTCCAAGGGGAACTTACATGCAAGATTTGAGAAAAATCCCTTCTATAGTTTCTCAGAAATAGTGATAAAGACTTGACTTTTTAATGCCTACATTACCCCTTTTAGGCCCCCAAAATTAAGTGATCAATTCCAAAAGGCTGTAAGAAAAACTAGACCCAAAACGCAAACTCCATGTAAAATGTGAGAGACATTCCTTCAGTACTTTCTGAGAAATACATTGTAATGGGAATGGTTTAAATATGGACTATGGGCCACAAATGGAAGGTGACGTGATAAACCCACCATCAGTACAAAACTTTTCTATTTACAAATACACATGCACACTACAGTATATTACATGTATGTATAAACATTGATCTACATCAGATGAACCCTTATCATATAAATGGAACACACTAATCATAATTACCACTGAGAATAGGTCAGCTGTAATGATACTGATAAGGATATGGTTGAAGCACATCAGAGCCCAGCTCAATCATACATGTACATGTATATAGAAACATCAACTCATTTAAGCCTTAGACAGTCATATTTCTAATCAAACATTCACAGGCTCCGTCATTCTAAAACAAACATCAGTTACCAAAGCTGATAGAATTCAATGTCTATTTCATTTTCCTTAAAGATTGAAAAAAAGATAGCTTTAAAACCCAGTGACTGATTGATTCTAACAATTGCTGTTTAAATACATTTTGACGAAGCCATGTGGCTTATCAAGATGGTCAACCTTCAACTACTGACCTAAGTTTACAATTGAGTTGGAGCAGAGATTGTCTGATATAATATCTAAGATTTTCAGATCAGTGAACTACCTTATCACTATGGAAGTTGTTACCGAGGTCCTGTGTCTCAGTAGGTATCAGTACTTCAAAAGAGTCATTACTACTCAATGGCCCAAGTGCTGAACAAGAGCCAAATACATGTATGAAGCCAGTCTTCATATAAGTGAATGATTCTTGAGTAGGACATGAATAACTTTGACAGATTGAGAATAATAATGGTCTCAACGTAGAATACAATTGCAAATTCCTAAAAGGGTGGCACCAGGTTCCAGAAGAAGTCGGGGTTCCCTGTTCGCATGTTTTACCTGGCACAAATACTCCACAGAAACCCCACACGTTCATGAGAATGTTGGTTTATTGTCCAACATACCTGAGAGGGAAAGGTCTCTCTTTACATAAACAAATCTTGCACCTTAAATTTCAAATTTAACTTCCAACAATCCGAAACACATTTCTGGCTAATATACAAAAATGAGACATCACCCCAAAAGAGAATATCAATGTTTATATAAAGTGAATCTAGTTATAAGTACAGCCAAACTAGTACATGTGATTGTTTTTTTTACTAAAATGAATAAAATCAGGAGGCAGCTCATTCTATTTACAAACTGACAATCAATAACAATGATAACAAAAAGGGAAATGATAACAACATTTACATGAGGTTTGATCGTGTGTTAAGAGATTTACTCGGTCTATACGTGCGCACAGGATGAATTTTCATCCTGCATCCCAAGTGATCACCTGACATCTAACCCATCCAATGAATAATCATCTTGGTATGTTGACATCTGACTAAAAGAGAAAGGAAGGCTGGTGAAACCAAAATACTATCCCTACTACTGTGTTGATAAGGTGCATAGAAAATACTTCATTTAAAAAGATTTTTCTTTTTTGCAAAATTTTTTTGAACGAATGATGGATTTGGAAACCACTGCAAATGATAATGTTGCAAATGCAAATTTAATTTAAGTTTCCTAAAACTTCTATCATGTGGGTTTTCAATAAATTAAAGGTTTTAGTGGTATTATACCACTATTTTATTGATTTAATTTTTTTTTTTTATTTATTGATTTAAAATATCACACTCCCTGTCACCTCTAGTTTTGAACAGAAAGACCAGAAGCAAAGCACAAAATTTATGTAAGTACATGTACTAAGACATATCTTTACATGTATACGAATGTTTGGCAGTTATTTATATAAGAGCTAAATTGCATTTTAAAGTTCCAGTAAGAATAAGAAACCTACATTTGACTGGCAGATCCAGAGGAATGATAAAAAAATATGGTACCAACAGAAGAAAGGCCTTGTCACAAGGAATACACTTGAAATATGAAAGCCTTATCACTTATCAATCAGCTGTTATGGCCAATGTTAAAGTTTTTGCAGACTAACAAACAGACCCCAAAACTATGTCCCCAAAACGTTTTTTATCAGGGGACATAAAAAAACTTCTGCTCCCAATCTTTGATTATGGGACAAAAATGTGAAGAAAACTCATTTTATTTACAGATGAAAATTTAAGTCTGAAACAGTTGTGAACATTTCCTGCGATTTAAAGTGACTTTCTCACTACATGTATTTCTACAATATGTGCAATGAAGAAGAGAAGAGTATCAAATAGAGCAAGTGATCAACACACATTCAAATTCTTCTACAATATATCCAGCATATTTAATTATAAGTATCAAATACATGAGCTTTCTACTGAGTTTCCTTTCATAAGTACAATGACATACTAACCAATGTTGTTGAAATTCAACCACACCTCAAATTGTCAGAACTCATAACAGACATGAGGAAAATTACTTAAGATAATGCCTCTATTCATTCATTCAAGCCACATACAATGTATTTGTATATTGCTCAAAAGCTAGAAATAGTGTTATATCATCAATCTCTTAATACTGTAAATCAAGAAATTTTCATGGAACTTTATTTTATCGAATCGGTATCCATGCAATTATTCGCAACACTATATTTTTGCGTGTTTGCTTGTTAAGAATTCTAAGTTATGTTGTTGTGCATTCTATTTAAGGTTTGTATATTAAGCGAGACTTTTATTTTCACGAGTAAGTGCTCTGGCATAATTATGCGAAAATAAAATTCTCGCGAATAAAACCAGATTTACAGTAATTTTTCCTGTTTCAATTCAAAAACATGTATAGTCAAACTCAGATAAATTGAAATCAATGGGGAATGAATTTTTTTCTTTGAAATGAACAGGGCTTTCAAAATAACCAAGTGACCAAAAAATTTAGCAGTGGAATGAAAATCAGTTCAAATTAAGTGGGATTTCAATATATCAGAGTTCAATATAAGTATGTTCCTCGAAGAACAGCATTTTTCATGCTGTAATCAGTTTCCAATAGATATTTCTTTCTTTTGTCTCTTATTCAGTACCATTGTAACAAACTTACATATTGCCATGATTAATGAGAATATTATTTCATACTTTTTAAGAAATTGAAACCAAAAATCAAATATAAGTTTACAAAGCAAAACCTGAGCTGTTAATTTGACGTTACATGTACTTTGATTCAATTCACTACAAAATACTTCTGTGCTTATTATGCTATTTCGGTAAAAACAACAATGTCGATGTGGAAGAGGTCATAGCAAACCTTACGTTTTCTTTGCCATGTAAATGAAATTCGATGATTTTTAATCAAAATATTAATATTGAATACCAACGTTACTGTCTCTCTAATGGACGGACACGGAAAAATATCTTCAAAAGATTTGTTTTAACATCTTCTTTATCATGGACACATCCATACATACTTGTACTTTGACCAAATAGAAAGAAAAATAAAATGAAATACAGCTCGTTAATCCGAATGCTACTTATCCAGAACCTTTACCATCCAATGCCCCAGTTGTTCAGCTGCTGGTTATATTCTCACCCTAGGTTAAATATAACCAAAAACTGAAATAAAGCCAAGATTTAATTCTGTTGCTAAACTATCATATTGAAAAGATTGAAATGAACCTTTTGTCAGACACTTTATCAAATTTGGCAAATTTCATCAATTTCTGAGGGGTATGTTACTATATTTCAACAAGCCGAAGTTATACAGTGGAGTTGGTCTATAACGAAGTCAAAGGGAATTGACTTTTCACTTCGTTATAGACATCCTTCATTTTAAGCATCAGAATTTACTACATATATAGATAAATAGTAATTCTTTTGGGTGATTTTTTCCTCTTTGTAATAGTACTGAATTCGCTTTAAGCCAATGCATTATAGACCGACTCTACTGTATTTAAACCTTGGTTAAATTCAACCCACTGTTAAACAATTGGACCCAGATGAACATAGTTATGAAAGAAATTTTCAATTTTGCCCAAGGAACAAAAATGTCCAGATAAACATGGCTCCACTGTACATATAGTCATGAGATTTTGTTTAAATGATAAAAATTACAAAGTGTTTTCCCTTTATATTTCATTATTGAACATATCTCTAGGATACCGGTAATTTACTGTGAACTTATCTATTGGATAGTTAACTGTGATATTCGCTGCTGTGTAAATACTTACATTTTGACCTCTAACTCATTTCAGTATTTCAACACAAATATTAAAATGTACATTTCTGTTATAAATTTTCTTTAAAGCAATTTGACATAATTGACATACTGCTGTTGTCTCTGATGCTATGTGATCACAATCACATACAGTAAAACTGGCCATAAAGAGACGTTAATCCAGCAAACACACTTCACTACTGGAATTTGTATACATCATTTACACTACTATAAAAAATAACTGGTATCTGTTTTGAGTACATGCCTGACTCTTTACAAGAATCAGCAGACAAACTACCTTAAATCAATTTTTATTTCCACTTAAAAATACTAACCTACATCTTTTCATTGCCCTGTTTTCTGCTTTGCTATGTTTGTCTGTGCTACAAACAAGGCTTAGAGATGATAACATACTAGTGCTTTTTAACTATGCGTTGGGTATATAATATAGCATATTTATCGTTCATGACAAAATGAGGCACCCTCCCAGCAATCTGACTAATGTAAACAAGAAACAGATATAACCTACCCGGTATACATGTATTACTAATCAGTTTTGCCAACATTTTGAATTGGATCATGTATACATTATTGATTCCATCAATACATTTCCAGTCTCAAAATAGAAATAATGAGCAAGATGAGATCAGTATTAAAGTTATCATAAGACACCACTATGGTATAGGAGAAAAAGAGAAAAGATCAGCACTAAAGGGTTTTATTTAACTTCAGACAAATAGAACTCATTCCCATCATTAACAATGGACTCACTCAGTTACTCAGTCATGTACATACGTAGACTAGATATTCCCTATCTACATAACAACACAAGGTCCTTGTCTTTACTACAGCACAAATATGTCTAATCATAGTGACATAACACGTATCCGTTTCAACTTTTGCATAGGGAACAAGAGAAAAAGAGCACGCCTTAACAAAATGTGATGTCAAGTGATTATAGATATAAATGTATATATGTGTAGCCATTGACATGAATGATAATGAATACAAAATTAACACAGGTATATGTTTCACAGTCAATATACACACAAATCTGCACACTACTGAAAATGGACTAGGTACAAATCTTCTGGCACAAATAAGATGATCAAAATAAAATGGATTTCCTTTGATATCACACAGGTCTGCATGACTCACAAAATGCCCAATGTTCACCTTATGAACTTCAGAGGCCAAAAAACTGGCCATAACATATTCACCTGGTCAGGTTTCAGGCCAGGAAGTTATTCTATTTTTCCATTCTGGAGCCTAAGGTGAGAGAACTGTTCATTTCTGGTGGCCAGGGTTCCAAGGGTTTATTAAAAATAATGACAAACTATTAACGTATACCTTTCAACCCTAAGTATCAAATTGGTATGTTCTTTTCTATTGTCATAGACCAGTCTATTATGGACTGTGGTGTTATACGGGTTAAAAAACATAACAAAATTTGACAATAAAAAAAACGAAGTTTTTAATTCTACAGTGGTGCAATAACAAAAGAGGATATTTCTATTTTTCAAATTTATAACAAAACAGCAGTAGAAACTGATTCTACATGAATGAAATGGACATGAAAACATAGAAAGTCAATCAGATTAAGCCTACAAGTAAGGAAATTTTCATTGCCTATAATGGCTGTCTTCAGGATAAACTCAAGTGACGTGTTTGAGTAATGATCACAATCCTATTCTGAACACGTGGACTAGCCTCAGCATTTGTAGACACTTTCTCCATTTGTTGTGGTCCGTGCATGCATCAATAGACCTGTGGCAATTATACTCAACATTTTAAGATAGACTTGATTTCTATAGAGACTTCACTACAACACTGGCCTTTGACACACTGTAATGCTATCCAGAAAGGTATCTCTCAATACAAATAGTTTATGAATTCACGTAGGCCTTCTGTGGCCTGAAGCTCATTCTGTGCCAAATGCAAACAAACGCACAAATCTATATACCCCTTACTTCAAAATTACCAAAACATGTTAGCGTATGCCAAATTCTGCCTTAACGAGTAGAAATATTCTCATTCAGTTGAAGTGTTTTCACCAAAAAGGACAAAAATTCTGATAAATGAAAAAGAGCTGCATGAGAAAAAGTGGTTTTTCCGAGTCATTCTGTTTTAAACAGATATTTTGTCAAAAAAAACACATGTACTTTGTAAACTCATACAAGTGTCTAATCATAAGATTATTTTTTACTATTTCATACCTGTTTTATATACCTCAAGTACTACTAACAATCTCATTCTTCATTCACTATGAAGAATTCACAGAGCATTTTAGTGGAGTTCACTTCTTGACATTCATTCAGCTTATCTTTGTCATGATCTGTAACAATTCTAAACATTATCATACAAACAGAGCTTATAAAGATTCAGTCATGACTAACATCACTGTCGTACTCATCATCACTTAGGTCACCGTCAGAATCATCAAAGTCGTCACATTCTTCATACTTCGTTACTGGTTTCTTAGGTTTGATGGCCGCTCGTTGCTTCTGGATAAATCTCATTTCTTTCGTAATAGTGTCCTGATCAACCTCACTTTCAAAAGATCGGAACTGTTCCACTAGTGGAATTATACTGTCCACCGCTGAATACACATTTGCAACACATGGTGCTGAAGGAAAAGAATTAAATGTAGTATGTTTCAGCTAGAAAATGCCAAAGCGCATGGACCTTAAATAGTAATATACTTGCTACATCTGTAATACATATGTCAAAGCGTATGGGCCTTACATAGTAATATACTAGCTACATCTGTAATACATATGCCAAAGTGTATGGACATTAAATAGTAATATACTAGCTACATCTGTAATACATATGTCAAAGCGTATGGGCCTTAAATAGTAATATACTAGCTACATCTGTAATACATATGTCAAAGCGTATGGGCCTTACATAGTAATATACTAGCTACATCTGTAATACATATGCCAAAGCGTATGGGCCTTAAATAGTAATATACTAGCTACATTTGTAATACATGTAAATTTGTTAGACAAGCTGATGGCTGGGACCCTGAGGTAGTTTGCATGTCTTTAGATCACAAGGTCATGGGTTCAAGTCTGCTTGGAGGAATTTCCAAGACAGTAAAAACTGAGGTCCTGTATCACAGTAGGTGTCAGCACAATAAACAAAACCTCACTGCTCAATGACCAAAACTGCCCAACTATTTGTCTTTTTGGCATAAGCATTGGGCTATTAAACAAACCTATTTTATTGCCTGGAATGATTTAAACAACATTATGACAAGAATGAATACATAAATAGCAAAAGGGTTTTGAAACAACTTACATGAATATGTTTCCTCTAATGGATGACTGATAATGCTTTATGGCTAGACATTTGTCATTATTTATGATTTCAACATACCTACTGGACCATTATTTAAATACAGTAGAGTCGGTCTATAACAAATCGGCTTAAAGCGAATTCAGTGCTATCACGAAGAGGAATAAAACCCCCAAAAGAATTACTATTTATCTATTCATGTAGTACATTCTGATGCTTAAAACAAAAGATGCCTGTAACGAAGTCAAAAGTCAATCCCCTTTTACTTCGTTATAGACCAACTCCACTTTATAACACTCATGAGAGAGTGATCTTGCATATTTTCACCCCAAGGAAGCATTGTTGAGGTTGATAATGTATTCCGAGGAGTGAAAATGTGAAATATCAACCTCTTATGAATGTAATATTTATTTCATTATGCCCAGTGTCATAGTTGTAATTTTGTTTCCATTACTTCATTCATAATTACACTATTGTTTAAATTGACATTCATCTCGAACAGACATAGTTATACATATATGAGCATATTGACATACTACAGTCCACTCTCGATTTACCGCCACCCGATAAACCTCCATATTTGCATACCGCTATACATTTCTTAAGAACGGATTTCCAACTATTGATAACTCGCGTTAAACTGCCATATTCGCATACCGCCATCTGCCACTGTATTTTCAAACCAAATCTTGAAAATCCCATTGAGTTTCACTCGATAGTATCGCTATTGAACATATAGATCGGACTTGCTACTAAATTAGTTGATTGTTTGAGATGCATGTTTACATTTTTTTCTTTAGTTCAATAAATTCACACAATTTAAAATGTTGCAATGCTTTTAAAATAAATTTTCAAATTGTGTTATAATGCTAAAATATTTTTAATAAACATAGTGATTCATGCGATATTAACACTGAATTATAGATAAAAAGTCATAACCTAATAACTTTAGTTTTCTGCTGACATCGTTAGTGAATGCAAACTCGACATATCGCCATATTCGTTATAACGCCATATTTTGGAAAAACAAAAGGAGGCAGTATAACGAGAGAAGACTGTACGTCATTACCACAAGTCTGATGACGTATGATATGCACTCTTAATTGTTGGCGCACATTATTTTTTAAAATACCCCCTGGTGGGTGATATTAAAAATTGTCGCATGGCTCTTAACCAATCAGATTATGGGATTCTAACAGAGGATATTATAACAAAGGAATAATAATCTGCATAGTAGAATCTTTCTTTCGGTAATTGTGCCGACAAATATAATCATAAAAACTAAGATGTCAAAAGAAAAAAAAAAATAGTCCACCTCAATGACTGATTTTGAAATCTACATTATCAATTATTCTGCTTTTGGGAAGCATCTTAAGTTAGCATAATCTGTTAATGATATGAATTTGCTTACCTGTTAATTAACAATGATATAACTTACCTGTGACTGTGATACTGCCAGTGGAGAATATCTTTAATGTAGCCTTTGGAGACTTAATTCTGAATGTAACACCAGGATGCAGCTCTGGTTCATAACTGAAATTTAAATAAAGTACCTGTACATAGGATAATTTACATATAGGCAAAGAGGAGATACAGATTAACAAGATTTCAAATGGTTTTTTTTCCCATTCATATCCTACAAAGATCTCCCACAATGCATCCATGCAATAATTTTTAGGATGGTAGGTTTTTGAAATTTACAAAAAAACAAAGCAAAAAGTAAACAGGTAAGAATTTTCAGCCAATTGCAAATTGGCAACAAAAGTAAGATAAGTAGATAGTTCTATACAACACATAAAGAGTATGAAATCAATAAGTATGTATTATCACAGCTTTTGACTATCACTTCGTTAAAGCCAAGGGAAAGCTACACAAAATTCTGAGGGGAAACATGGATACAAAGATTGATCTATTAGGATGTCATTTGTCAATTCTTTCTGAGTGTTTAACAATACACTGTATTGCTTTTGTGATAAAACTTTTGTGATTCTTGCCTCACAAAACACATTCCAACCGCCTTTAATATTAGTCAAACACAAATTAATGTGTATGAATATACAAATCAATTCATAAAACTAGCGCTCCAGAAAGGATGCTAATGTGCATAATCCACTGAAAGAATTTGTAAAAAAAAACTCTCATTGTGAGCCATTTGAATTCTATAAGAATGATGTAATGTTAGTTTATTCCCTTTTCCAATATGTTCCATTTCTAAAGCTTATACCTGGAATGTCTTAAGACATGAAATGCTTGACTGCATGCAATGTAATACTAATAGAACTATCACTCTGAGATGATGAGTAAAATACAAACTACTAAATTTACTGTGTCTGTGTATCATAATCTAAATTTACCTTGCTTGAGTCCGATGCTCCCTTGAAAAAGCTGATATTCTTATTCGGAATGGGAGAGAAAATGTTCCCAAAACATTTACAATGCGGAAATTGCAGAACTTTACATTGAATCCCAATTTCTGCAGCTTCCGTGCAAATCTTCTGGCAGCTATCTTTGCATCTTCCTCGCTGTAAAATAAACAAGTTGTGTTTGTGAAATATAAATGCTCACTAAGGCAACAAAGTTGTTGTTGTATTATTGTTTAATGTTCCACTCAAGAATCTTTCACTTACATGGAGAAGTCACTATGCCCTCGAAGGGCGACAAATTTTGCACATGCTCGACACTTAATGCTGGGAAGCTTCTTTTATGTACTAACACCTCCTGAGACACAGGATTTCGTTTTTTTTTCTGTCTCATCCAAAAGAAAGGGACAGCTAACCACAGTGTGACTGGGACACAAACCCCAGACCTCACGATTAGTAGTGGAACGCGCTAACCTCTAGGCCACAGTGGCCCCAAGGCAGCAAAGTAATTCTGCTGGTTGTTCAGAGCAGAAAATTAAGTCAAGCGTCAAGGTTAAATCTATGAGGTCAAAACGTTTGGAATAAAAAGGAAGCTCTTTCAGCAACAAACTCATTATATATGTACATATGAAACAGGAGAGTTCCACTACTTTCCACTCAAAAGTTATGGCCAATCTTAAAAGTAATTTGGAAAGTAGGTCAAATGTAAAGGTCAAACGTAAAAAAAAGTCAATGGCAGATAGATCTTGCCACAAGGAAAATACATATGAAATGTGAAAGCCGTAGCACCATTCTATAGATTTAACCAATTTTAAAACTTTTTTTCCACAGTAATAAAAGTTTGTCTTTACATTTAAAACTATGTTTTATATCAAAATATAGTTTTGTTTAGTTTAGCTCTCTATAGAAAATTCAACAAAAACTTGAAAATTCAAAGAGGATTTTCAATTAAATCACTTAACAACATTTTTATGTGTAATCTCTAAGTTACATACCTGGTTGCTCCTGTGCATGTAATTTTGCCCGAGGACCAAATACTGGCAGTTGTATATGGTCTTCTTATTTTCATATTGCACATCTGCAAAGAATCAACCACAAAAAACATAAAATTCTGTATATCACAACATCAACAAAACATCTTCAGCATTCGGACAGGATCAGTATTTAGAAATGATTAGGAATATGAATAAAGAATGAAACAATCAAAATTTGTAAACATAAGAACTTAGAAGTATTAGGAAGTGATTGGTTTTTAGATGGATTTGTTTTGGGTAGTTCCTTGTATTACATTATAATATAAATCCCCCAACACCTGTAGTACCCAATACAATCTATTATTTAACTCACCGAGTTTTCACGCCTATATTCTACATGAGCTCCCTCTATGGCAATTCTTCTAAGATTTAAGTGACATCTGGTGCTGAAGCTGCTGACAACATTATTAATATTTACTGGTGGTCGCAGTGGTTCAGCTTTGCTTACTCCGTTCTCCACACCATTTTCTTGTTGCAAAATCTGGTCTGGATTAATGATAAACTGTTCACTTTGACTATCAATTGGTCTTACACCAAACTCTTCATTCTGCCCACTCAGTTCTACAAAGTTAGAGATTTGCTCAACTTGTGCCATTTTCAAACTTCTGATTCAGAGAGCATGATAAATAAAACAAATTCAGTGGTAAATCCCTTCAATGGGGATTGCCTTCAGCATCTTTGATCTTATAATCACATGTCAGTCTGTGTATTTGTACCTAGAAAGAAAAAGGTCAGCAAAATTAAAATTGGATCATATTCATAATTTGATTGTTGAAGCTATAAACTATAATTTGTTCCTTTTCAGGTATCCCAAGTATGCTGTACATGTACTATAGAAGAGTAAACTTGTGTTGGGCTAACACCAGACATACATGTATAACTTCACTAGTACTTAACATGTACATGGTCATGAAATGTACATGAATTCGAATTATGGCATGTATTATACATGTATAGGGTCACAAATTTGTGCTTGTTTTATTCTCTATATTTTGTTTATGATAAGTTGAAATCTTGTTACAATGCGTGGAATACAAAAATAGACAATATCAAAAAAGAATTATGGTCAACGCGGACCATGGTCAGCTTGGACAATGTCTGGTCATCTTGGCCCATCATCTCTGGTCATCTCAGACCATTTCTTTTGGTAATTTTGGACTTACATAGACATAATGTCACGGCATATCTGGCAATTCATGCGTCCCAACAAATGATAAAATTAATACGCACATGTGCATAATAAGAATTAGACTACAGGGGTCCATATTTGCCCAATTCTTCATTTTGCATTCCTTATACTGGGATGAGATCCTACTAAAGTCAAAATGGAGGGAAATGGCTCCTTTCTAGGAACTTAATGGTAAAGATAGAGACTTACCATTGCCGCAAAATCTAAGAAAAGGAGGAATTCTTCCAATAAGAGGAAAATTCTCATCCCTGCTTAGAGGAATTATGAGATCGAACACTGTTCGTCGCCTTTACCTTTTTTTTTCAAGAGAGCATAGAATAACAAGATGATAAATAGAGAGTGAATAATTGATGGATAAAGGAATACTTCTGTTGACTGAACAGAAATGTTTGTAGGCCTACTCAACAACCAATACAGAAAATAGAGATTTGAACATTGTCAATATTAATGGTCTGAGTTGACCAGAGGATGTGACAAATAGACCAGAGGTAATGGTCCAAGTTGACCAGAGAGTGTTCCGACATGACCAGACACTAGGCCGAGTTAACAATGATCTGAGTTAACCATGGTCCGAGTTGACTAGGTTTCAGTACATTTGATTTCAAAACTAATTGACACATGCAGTGGATATGACAAGGGACACAAAACACTGACACCAAATACAGTTTGCTGGTTTAGCACCAACTTCATTGGCTTTAGTAATTCTGTTTTTAGTTCGATAGGCTAGGCCTACCTAAAACTTCTTCAGCTGTCTTTTGCCATTTATTATTATGTATCTCCCACTAGAATTACTTATTACTTTCAAGCCTTCTAGGATTTATTTGGGAAAAACATGACTAAATTGATGAATGCAAAATTACCCAGTGAACGTTATTTTGTAACGATTGTGAAATGAAATATCGATATCAACCGGAATCAATTAATTTACTTATTTAGGTGCACAATTCAATCTTTCGCATATCAATTTTGTAGTGCTAGAATTTCTTTTGATATCGCCATAAAATACAACCCGTAGTAAATGATAGGGACGTTTTTTATTCTGAAGTTGTTCCTTGAACAGACATCTTTTTTAAGTCTAAGAGTAAGAAGGGCAAGAAGAAAGCTGTTCTTTGACTTCGCCGCTGCTCGAATAAAAAATAATGAAAATGTGTATTGGAAACGGTAAAAGAACATTACGAACGGGACATTTTAAAGGAAAAAGCAGAATTATCAAGCATGCATCTGACAAGTTACAAGTGTTTCATCATAACACAAAGTGCTACCTCTCGGTAATTAAATTAGCAACTCAGCAGACAATGATACTACATTACATTGGCGGCCATGCTTTTCTGGTTGTAATATCAACCAATCAGCGACGACTTCGATTAATTTTATATATCAAGAACCTATAACGGTACGGATTTCTGTATCTCGTGTTCCGCCGAGACACTTTTCTTTCTTTCTTTTTATTCTTCTTTTACCTTAATTTCTTTTTATCTGCCCTTTTCTTAGCAATTATGCCATCTAGTTATATTCAAGAAATTTCAGTCTGATAAAGTGTAACAACATAGACACATTAAAAGATAATGATTTCAGTTTATTTGACAGTTCTTTTTAATTATCGGAATAAAATATCCTTTTCCGTCAATACTCTTGTAAAAAGTTATTTTTTTAATATTGTAGTATTAAGTTACCTGAGTTAAAAAGGGGTGATTTAAAAGTAATAATATATGAAGGTGTTAGGCGTGTATAGGCTACATGTCCACAATGCAATATTATTAAATCTTATAATTTTGTCCCTTTTAAAACCCATCATCCTAGTCATTGAACATAAATTTAAGCCCCCCCCCACCAATCTGGAATTTGATGACATCTCAATGTGAATGAAAAAATAATGATAAAATACTCAACTCTGAAATGCATTATGGATGACATAAATCCAACCAGTAGAGTTAGTCTATAACGAAGTCAACGGGATTCGTAATAGGCCTTATTTCATCATACTCATTTTCGCATCATAAATTACTATAGATAAGCTAAATAGGAAACTTTTCGGGAATCTTTTCCCCGTTCGTTATAGCAATGAATTCGCTTTTTAAAGGAAAACTTTGACATTCACATTCAGAGGATATATAAAAGGATAATGAATGGTTGTTCAGACTGTCATTGCTAGCTCTTTGGTATACAGTATTATAATCGACCCTTAAAACGGTAAACCTCAACTTTACTAACGTGTTTGTAGGCCTTAAAATAGTATCCATTCCATGTGCGGATCCAGGATTTTTTTTCCAGGGAGGGGGTCGATATTTCCAGGGGGCG
>JACSZP010006357.1:0-10197 GCA_016161895.1 Pinna nobilis | reverse complement strand
TTCGAAGTCGAACACGCTAACCACTCGGCCACGGAGGCCCCAAATATGGCATGTAATCACTTATTTATTTGTATAAAATTTATTTCCATACCATACAATTCGGTCGCGTAAGACAGTTACATACCAAACTTTTATTTAGTGGGTCGGCATGACTGTATATGGCATCCATTTATATTCAAAGGAAAACATAAAAAAGGTTTTATTTTTGTTTTAGTGTGTTTGGTGTAGTGTGTCAACTCAACTACAAAACGTACATATATCTAGATGTCTGTACGAAATACAAAACTGCTAACCCCACAGAAATGTCTTTATCATCTTTAAAGTAATACGGGAGATGACAATTAAAGCTCGACGCGACACACATACTCAGCGTTGATTCTATACATAACTTTAGATTTAAATGTTTTGTCATTGAAATAATGAATTTTTATGACAAGCTTCATTTTTTGCATTCTTCGTTTCGCGTAAAACCTGGTACGTTTTTCTCAACAGTACAGAATACTAAAATTTGAAGCGTGGGTCACCGGTTACATGAGATATGTGTTGTCGAACTCTGGATTACGGTTCAACCACGAGCAAACTGACGATGTCGTCTAGTCAGAAACCTCGAACTAAAATACGTGCATCAGTACAATAGAAAACCAGAACCCCCCCTTTTCTCTCTCTCTCTCTCTCTCTCTCTCTCTCTCTCTCTCTCCTTTTAAAATAGATACATGTGTCTAAAGTATTTTACTTGTTTTAGATAACTAGTGAGAAAACAAACCGAAAATAGATGTAATATCATAACTGAGTATTGTCACCCAATTATGTCCTCTACCAGAGAGCGTCTACACTTCCAAGTTTATACGGGCGCCAACAGAAAGACTGCTATTTTGGTACATGTATATCCCTAAGCAAAGGAATGTGAGTTACTTACAGATCTCTCCCTGAATCATAAACATGTAAATAATGTCTTAGCTACTACACTATATAAATTTGCAATTCCTCAATATTATTTCGTAGTTTTTTGTGACCGGTTTTCCAAAACTCTTTTGGAAACCCCATGGGGACGAATTGTGTTCCTTTGTTATCTAACCTGTTGTTTGTATTCTTAATAGGCAGTGTTTATTCAAATGATTCTACTTGAAAAGAAAATAAAAGTCTCTTGCTATTGTCTTCTACACGACAGATATATCTACGACGTTTTATCTATTAAAAATGATCATTTTCATTAATTTGTGGATTTGTCATATCCTAGTAAACTCGAGAAAAAATGCACCACAGAACCTTTCATGTCATAGATATTTTCATTAACGTAAATGTTGGCGATAAATGGACAACTAAACTTTACGACAAATGGGATGACTTCAGCTTCATCATCACCAACTTCTCTGATTTATTTAGCAATATTCCACCATTACCCGTATATGGCATTTATGTCTTTCAACTGATTCAATACACAACAGCTCGATATAAAAACATCACAGAGTCTTCCACGCCTGCGTCGTACATTGATATTTTAATGAATGTAGATGGTAGCAATAAACTGACAATGCGACATTACAACAGATAGGATGACATCACAACCTCACCATCGTGAATTAACCGGTCCCATCTTTATATAGCAATATTCTATCATTACCATTGTATGGTGTTTATGTCTTTCAACTAATTCGGTACGCAAGCGCTTGTTCTGCGTATGATCATTTTTTTTAAATCAAATCGAGGCAAACTACCGACAAACGAGTTGATGTGACAGCGATTCCGTGTTTGCTGAACTATTTAATTTGTATTCATAATAGGAGCAATAAGATTGATCGCTTTTAGCTACCTTTAACCCGTTTCAAGGTAAAATTCTTCAAAGGTATAAACTAGGCATAAATGACATAATATAAAATTTGCATTTGGAGCACAAGTAAACATTTCTTGTTTGCACAGACTTTACCTGTTGAACCTGAAATCTTTTACCTTTTTTCTCATTCCAACAAGTTATGTGTATCGATGGGATAAAATATCAACTCCATTATAGCCACAGTTAAAAGGACTGTTACGTAAAGTGAATATTGCATTGGCTTCTTTACAAGTAGGGAGAATACTGGTTATTTGAAATTAACGAGTAGGTCAGGAAAATGACTCGATATTTACATGAATTTCTGTGACATTTTAATAGTCAATAAAAAAAACATTAATCAGATGTCTATGGCATTTCAAAAATGAGTATCACGTGATTAAATTGACGAGAAATATTTTATTATGTATATAGATATGACGCCCATGTTTAAAGATCTCTAGTTCTCTCCTGCTGTTTCAGAATTGAATATCACAGGAATATAGGGATAATAGGAATATTATGATGAAAACATAAATCAATATACCTTGCAAAGATGTCCCTGACATTACTTCCAAAGAAATGATTTGTATATTCATGAACATGTATTCAATTGAAAGGATACTTTTTGTATTTATACCTCTTTAAAAACTGGGCTCCTCCCATTCTCCTGCATACAGATTTCAAATAGCTGATGATCTGTTATAACACGGCATGTTCTATGAGTGAAATGTTTTATACAGAGAAAAACTACTTACTGAAATAATGTTTCAAGAATATGAGAAAACCACATGCAATGTCAACCTTCCGCAAATTTTACGCTCGCTATAGTGACCTTGTTTTCACTTACAATACTTCACTTGCTGGAATGTTAAATGACATGTTCGTTTGTAGATATTTTGTCATCTCCACTGATTTTGACGAGAGTTCGTGTCTACATTATTTCATGTGAATTTTACTTTGGACTCGTCGAGGATGTGACCTGTCAGCACAGAAAGGTTTATCCTTCATGGCACCTGATCCCACCTCTGGGGTTTCAGAGATCCGTCATTATCCAATATTCACAAAATTTGTCTATAGAATTCTAGTTTTTCTGGCTATGGATACCTCAGTATCTGTGACGTTCATTATTTGTCAGCTTGATTCTAAATAAGATAGTCAGTGGAGTTTAAGATCTACAGGAAAGAGAAAGAAGTTCTTGAACATCTTCAATTCTAGACAGTATTGTTGTTATGAATCAATTTGAAGAAAAAATTATGTCCATATTATTAATTCATGATACAAAATTTAGCAGATAAAGGCAAATAATGCGACGTAATTATACATACAACACGGGGGGGGGGGAAGAGAGAAAAGGAGGATGGTAATAGGAAGATATTATGATAATGACGAAAATTCCTATCTATTTATTTTTTTTTTTTCATTTACTTATTTATTTATTCATTCATTTTTTGTTCATAGATTTGAATTCTCTAATTATTTATAGATCAGAGAAGAATCGCCATCTGAAAAAAATTTGCACAAGAGAATCGCAGTAATAAACAAAATACTTTTCTGAATGTAATGGCGTCGGCACCTAAGCAAAAAGATAGACACATCTACAAGACGACGACAAAGACAAAAAAAGTACACAAAATTGATGCTTTCGATTTTCCTGTCGTCAGTTTTCCGTTCCTTTTTTCGCCTGCTTATAGTCTTCATATATCACAGATGTTCTGATTTGCAATGTCAGATAAGACATATTTAAATGCATTGTCTCCAGAAAGATGTAGAATTAGACTTTTCCGAAACGGTCGGACCTAGTGTGACATGGGAACTACTCGGCTTTTATTGTCAAAGCCGAACGACAGGTACAGCCAACCGCGAAGTGACTTAGGCGCGTTTTTGACTTCTGGTCATGAGGTCCGGGGTTCACGCCTAAGCCACATCGCAGTTGGCTGTACCTGTCTCTTGTCTTAAACAGTATAAGTTGAGGTCCTATGCCACAGTAGGTGACGGTATGTCAAAGAACCCTCTCTGCTCTTCGGTCATAAGTGTCGCGCATAGACAAACTTTTTTTGTAGCCTATCACCAGCATACTGTGACGTCTCCCTAAATCTGAAAGGTTCTTGAGTGGAGCGTTAAACAAAATACAATACAATCCGTCTTTTCCTGATCGTTTTCAGGTGAAGCGAGTGAAGCAGATGTTGATTAGCTTTCCGGGTCACCTGGACTCCGCGCCAGTTTAAAGTCGTGTCCGTGTTACTCAGTTTTTAGTTTCATGTGCTGTTGGGTAGATAGCCTTTTTGTGATATTGTCTCCTTTTGTTTTGGCCACGATGTCTGTCGTTCAAGGTTTAAATACCTCCTTGGCATCTCCGTGCTTACTTATGTATTATCTGAGATGTAAGGTGATCTTCAAAGTACGATGATCTCTAGGCGAGGTTCCTTTTAATTCTATACATCTATCTGTCGCTTGAAAGTATGGATGTGGTTTTATGTTAATGAGAAAAGTTCGTTACACATGGTACTGACATTAAACCGCGATATGTTGTAGTTGCTTCCTTTCTTTCACTACAGGTTTCAAAAGGAACAATAGAATGTACGTTATTTGCCGAGCAATTGTCACGTACGCGGCAAGTAAATATAGAATCTAAAGAAGAAAGCAAATTCTTTGAAGCGTTTTATTTTTATAATCTATCAACGTCTTTAACGGGAAAATAAAAACTGCAATAAAACCGTTCCACGTGAGCACAATCCCAATATAATCAAAGGTTATGAGCGTGCATCGAAAAATTACAAGTGTTGTCAACACTTAATTAAACAGCCTACTGCCCTTGTCATTGATGCCCAAATAATCATCAGATGTTTACTTAAAAATTAACTACTGCGCATGTGCAATAGGTTTTTTTTTTCTCATAACCCCACAAGTTGTTAAGTTCAAAGAGAGTTTTACGGCCGCTGATAAAGCTAAACAGAGAAATAAAAACACTGACTGAAAAATGTTGAATTCATAAGATGTTTGCCGGTGCGACCTGTCATTCGGGCGAATGCTGTCTGACGTGTTTCATACCGGTTGTTAGACCGGTTTTGCCTTATTTACGATGATTTTGACTACGGATTACTCCGTTTACCTGAACTAGACATAGGGCTCACGGCGGATGTGACCGGTCAACAGGGGATGTTTACTCCTCCTAGGTACCTGATTCCACCTCTGGTGTGTCCAGGGGTCTGTGTTTGCCCAACCTTTTATGTCTTCTTTACAGGAGTTATTAGATCGAACACTGGTCGTTACCTTACCTTTTTATGTGAGTATGAAAAGTTACCCAAAACGACGCCATTTTTGTAAGCAGAGGAAGTTTCTAATTAAAATTCATAACGATATTTATCCATCGGACAATATGATAAAATATCGAGGCCATGCCATGTGAAGTGCCGGCTCGCTTATTAGTTCTTTGTATCAGCTAAAATGTGAATTAGTGCGACAGAAATTTGAGACTTCTCCATGTGAAGTCTCTTATATGCGTAAGTTTGTGATAACTTTAGAAGAACTGCAGTATTGTATTCCTGAGCCAGCGAAGTTCTATTCCAACTACTGGGGCGGGGGAATTGTTTGATCATCGTAAAATAACAAAAAGTTGATTCTTTGATTTTCAAAAGCTTGAGGGATGATACTGATTTGACAAACTGTCAAGTCCGACATTATATTGTCGTACCTCCTGATGTCGGTAAACTCCGGTTTTACTGTAAGTGGTTTCCGAGTTGGACGAAAAACAACAATATTGCAAGAAAAACAACTACAGCAACGTAATTGTGGTAATAGAAAAGTTTAAACACATTTAGATCTTTAAGAAGTAAGACGGTTCCCGGATTGCCGAGCTCTAGTTTATGAATTTTATTTTTATGTGCTAGTAATTCAAAATAAGCGAGATAAATGTTGTGCATAATTTGCAAGTTATACTATCTTTGCTTGATAATCAGGGTCAAACTGTCTTTGTTAAGATGACTTTTTGATTTGTTGGCAATGAAAACATGAAAAAATTCCATTATATAAGCTGAAAACAGGACACAAATTATCCATCCATTGTATCACAAAGAAGTTTTGATGGGCGCATATTAAGGAGTAAACGCTTCACCGATTTCTTATTAAATAAAATGAGCACTTGTGAAATAAGATTCAGAGTATAGCAACCATAACGCATATATACACATGTATGTCACACCAACATTCCATTTTCTCAACTTTGAGCACTGGCACTTTTGTTAAATAGAGAGATGAACAAAATTTGAAAAGCAACCTGTTGATTTTCAAATATGAAGATAGTATCGAATCGTGTATGTTCGCGAGTTAATAAATTAACGATGATAATCAAAAATATTTTAGATGATACGAGGAGTTTGTCAGGCGCACTTTGCAGTCTTAAACCAATAGTTGCAATTTGTAGTCCAGACAGTTATTGATTTCGAGTTTTGCAATACAAATCTATATCAAAGCATAATCACATTTTTGGAGAAGTTTAACAGATAGATACTTTAATGCATGATAAAGTATTAATTAATGAGGTGATATTGATTCAGAATAAGTCATTTTGACCTAAAGTACCCCTAACAATGAAGCACAGAGAGGACAACTACACTACAAGTGATATTGGTACAAAAAAAAGTCCTCGGGAGACTTCCTAACAAAGTGAAAATTGTTCACATGCAATGATTTTTATAAATTGTGCATGCAGAAAAATTGTATAGCCTTTTGATAGGGTTCATATAAATTAATGCGCAGACACAGCACTGCATTAATTTAATTTAAATGATTTCTTAGAAAACAGGTGATTTTGAGGAACCATATAGGTCAGGGCTGGGTAGTATCATATTAACATATTATTATCAGATATAATCAAATGAATCAAAGTATGTAATTAATACGATACCAAATTATCATTTTTTAAAAGAAATACAATAAAAATACATGTACATGTTTACGTAAATATTGGACAGATAAAAAGTCCAGATATGTGATCAAGTGCGATGGAAAAGTAAATATGTTGACCGTTTTAGCCTCCAGGAATCCCACGATAATTCAAATGAAATTATGAAACGAATCAATGTCACATTAGGTAAGACAACTCGATAACCACTTACTCCTCCTAGACACATGATCCCACCTCTGATCTATCTAGGGGTCCGTGTTTACCAAAGTCTTTAGTTTGCATTCCTTATGGGAGCTGTGCGATTTCTCGCTGTTCGTTACCTTTACCCTTTCATCGAACAAGTAGCAGAATTTTGTTCCGTGAAACTTGACAAACGAGTTCATCATGATGAATGTAAAATGCATGAAATGTTATCAGTATTAGCGATATTACATTTCCTCGGCACAACAACTCAAACCATCACTTAATATTCATATGATGATAATGCAAGTTAAAATACCACTTTTAGATTCATTTCAGGACTATTGACGTATCACGGTTTATGTGTAGGAATGCATGGCTCAGAGTCGTAAGTCATTTAGGTGATATTCAAAACTCAAATCTGGATTGCAGATGTTAGTTTTTTTTAAGGTTTAAAAGACAGTTATTAACTAACTTATTAAGACTGACGGAGTATTGATCGCTGGAAAGCATTTTCTGCAACTGTTAAACTTCGCATCCTCTGTTCTCTACGGTTTGTGCGCACTTGTACACCACTAGCGCAAAAACAGCGGAGAAGCAACCAAGGATGGATATACTGGTACTTTGGGAAAACTATAGGCAATGGAATATCACGGTGAAACTAAGGCAAGTGTGTCTCTTTCGATCCAAGAGTTACTTCCCTTTACTTATATATATGTTCGTTGATACTGCTACAACAAGTTGCTTTTCTTTATTCCACAGTACGCATCTGTAAATTTGTATTGTATATCGGGCGTTTGATGTCTCTTTAGATATTATTTTAGATTTATAGCAGTGTAAACCGTTTATGTCGTTGTCTAGATGCTTTTGAATTTTATCCCTATGCAGTGAACTATTCGCCAATGCAATCCTAAACCGAGGACATACGTTTATTTTTCGGGTTCATCCAGCGTATGGGTGCTTTAATCAGTATAATATTATAGATGTGAACAATACCTACTTTGACAGATCGAAAAAATAATAATCTTATGGAACAATAAGATGACAAACGTTTTATGTATTAGAGTAATCAAGAAAACGAATGTCTGATCTACTTAAAGAATACGAAAATCACAAATACCTAGGTATGAATCGCCAGAGGAATCAGGAGATAGTAAGCAAAGTTTGTGAATATTATACAAATACGGACCCCGAACAATTCAGATATGGAATCAGGTGCCAAGTAAGCCTCCCCGGCTGAGCAGTTACACATACTGCGAGTCCACTGTCAAGTTCAGATGAACTAATTGAGAAACAAACTCTCGGCAAAATCGGTTGGGAAAAAGGAAGACAGGATTCATTTTTCGAAAAATGCAATACTTATATCAAAATAGTTTTGAAATTAAGAGCAGTACTACAAAGAACGTGTAATCTTTCACGATGTTCATTACGGAAAGTAAAGGTGTCATTTTCTGATAATCTAAATCTTAAAAAGGGAAATGCCTATATATTTCGGTGTAAAATGTTGTATTGTAAATATGTTGTTTTTTGTTTCGTTTTTTTTTTTTTGTTAAACTAAGAAAGAAAATTATTCATTGAATCCGTTTTTTCTCTGTTAATATGAGGCAATCATTTTTTTCCCTTTTCAGTTGTTGTGTATAGTAATGATCGATCTCATAATGCCTATAAAGAATACAAAATAAAGCGTTGGTAAAACATGAACCCATGGGCAAACCAGATGTGAGATCAGGTGCCAAGGAGGGTAAGCATCCCCTGTTGACCGGTCACACCCGCCGTGAGCCTTATGAAGGCCATGGTTCCTAATGGTTAGATTAAGACCATATTTTATAAAGATGGTCGCCACCATCACCTGGTTGACCGTTATAAGATATCGATTTTACAGATGATGAGGGATATGTTACCCTTTTCTAACACCTAATCCCGCCCTTCTTTTACCGTTTACGACTATTACCGATCTTGACATTTTTTTGGATTGGAAATATAGGTGGCACGATGGGCGGCACGCGTGGTGCAGGAATTGTGTACCCTTCCAGGGCACCTGAACTCATCCCCAGTTTTTGTGAGGTTCGTGTTACTCTATTTATAGTCATAAGTGTAACCGTGTTTATTACTGTTTGTAGTGCTGTCTTTTTTTTTTTTGACCACGGTAGTTTCTGTCGCTGATTCATTGAATTTTGAATGCCTTCGGTATTTACTACTTCCCCCTGTAATCTTCTGTAGGTAATATAATTACTTTTGTAGCTATTCTGAGTTTATTTGGCTGGAAATCACTACCATATTCGTTTAAACTATTCATTTTTATTTCCAAATATGGCACAATTTATTTTGATGTATTGAAATACTTTCAAAAATTTCCGATGTACTATTTTTCCATAATTATCCAAACATGACAAGAAATGACCTGTATAATTTAACTTGAACGGTTTATAGTTGTTTCCTATTCCTACCAAAAATATAGGACAGAGAAATATTTGGACATTTTTTAAAAAGGTGGTTGTATCTTGCTGCAAATACTCTGATTCACTTACACATGCATGTTGTTTTGTTTAAATGTGCTTCAACATTTCACTTTGTTTAAAGCATGATTAAAGAAATTAAATCTATATACAAAACGTTATAAAGTATTTGCGGGTCAAACATTTTACATATTTTTTGATTTTGCAATAAATTAACATGCAACAGTCAGAGTTAACAGAGTCCTCTAAAATAAAGAATATCATATGATAGGATTCTTTTTTGTTTCTTTTACAACAATAAGACAAACATTATGATTTCGACTTTCCTTTAGTCTACTTTTTTCAATAGTGATATTCTGTCGACTGTATGTTGTGTTTGCATGTCACAAATGACCCTAAAACGCAGGACATATTCTACATATGATTACGAACATTTTATACACGTGCAAAAACTGATATCGTCAAAAGAACAAAATGAATCAACAATTATATATTAATTTAGCAAATCATATTGAGGATGCTATGGCCTTGTTTGTAATCAACCTAATTAGATAAACCTCGTCGAAACTGAAGACGATTACTTCTACACTAATTTGATTCGGCGTCGCCATGGTCTAGTGGTTAGCGTGTTCGAACTCTGATCGTGAGGTCCTGGGTTCGAGCCCAAGCAACGTCGCGGTTGGCTGTTTTTTTTATCTTTCAGATGAGACAGTAAAAACCGAGTCCCCGTGTCAAAGTAGTTGTCAGCATGTTAAAGAACCCTCCCTGCTCTACGGCCTTAAGTGCCGAGCATATGCAAAATGTGTCAACCTTAACCGGCATACGGTGACTTCTCCATATCTGTGAAA
>JACSZP010006353.1:7673-23318 GCA_016161895.1 Pinna nobilis | reverse complement strand
ATGAGTTGAAGTGATATAATGGAAGTAAGGTAGCTGAAGTGTCGATCCCGGCGGCCGTGCATGCAAATATTGCACGAAGATGACGTTGTAAATGAGAAAGTCACATATGGTGGAAGAAACGTCATACTTGTACAATGTACCTCAGTGAATGTCTTAACTACACATAAGACATGGAAAAAGTGGTAAGCGTGTTGTCGTCTTCGAATCGAAGAGTCCGGGGTTCGAGTCCGTGCAGCGCCACGCTGCGGTTTCCCGTCCCTGTCTTTTGGGTGAGGCAATAAAACCCGAGGTCCCGTGTCACCGTAGGTGTTGGCACGTTAAGGAACCTTCCCTGCTCTACGTATACGGTCATAAGTGGTGAGCATAGGCAAAATTTGTCGCCCATCACGGTGACGTCTCCATATGAGTGAAATATTATTGAGTGGGACGTTAAACAACAATGCAACAACAACAGAAAAGAACAATATAATGTTTCGGTGGTGTCCAGTTGTTTTTATTTTGTTCTTCTTTTCTTTCACTTTTAAATAAGATGAACTACGGGACATAACTCGTATAATCGTGGTGTAAAAAACAAAATAATGTTAATTCGATTATTTCGCTTCACATCTAACACTCTTAGGTCAGATAAGTGTAATTTACGTCCCTTTCCGCAATTGTTCAACTACGCCGAAGCGATAGATCTAATATTTTGTGAGTTTTCAATTGCAAGAGTGGCAAATACATGGTTTAACGTAACAAATTAACATGACCATGATAATTATGATAGCAACGATAATAGGCCTAGTGATGATAATAGTAATAGCACAAGACAATGATGATGATAATTATAATAAAAATGATAGGGACAAAAGAACAAGTTTGTTTGTTGTTGTTGGTTTTTTTTTGGGGGGGGGGGGCTGTGAAATGTTTTATTCACACATACACATAATGATCGATTATTTCTTTTTACAGTAACTGATTTACTTAAAAAGGAAACAAATATCTATATACAATGTACTTTATGTAACGTATTTGTTGTTTTTATGTAACATATTTGTTGTTAACTTGATTGTCAAATTGTTGATTTGAAATTACATTTTCGCATAAATATTATTTCCCCATTTCTCGTATAAATCCGAAGCCATGGATTGACCCTTTCGTTTTTCACTACATGTCCATGTTCAGGGCCACCCTTATGACTAAATACAATGTAGCCCTCATTCATAGATAATGAAATACAAACAAAATGATTAATCAACCTCATTTTATTCATACTTACAATAATGATAACCGTATAAAAACCTTTTTAGGGACGCTCATAAACCCGTCTTTATAGGGAGTTGGTCTTTAAACAGGGGTTCATTTGTACACAAATTGCACTAGGCTATTAGGGACAAAAACATGGTCTTTGTGACCAGTCGCTCTTTATATACAGGTGGTCGTTAGAGCAGGTTTACTGTAGTTCTATTTCAGTAAAATGATGTATTTTTATTTTTAAAATCCCTGTTTTTTCATAATGTTTCACTTCCATATGTACCGGGGTTATTGCTCGGTAGGGCAATAACTCGGCTATTGTCAGCATGTTCAAACCGGATGTTGACTACAACACCGTCAAAATAAATTTCAAAGTAAATGAGTAGTACTCACGTACCCGCAATGGTTGTAAAAACAACTACGAAGTCACTAAAGAGACATGCATGTAGTGCGACTACTTGTCAAATCTGAGATCACAGTTTATTTATCTGAGATCTCAGTTTACCAATTAATCTGAGATCACATTTTAGTTTTCTGAGATATCAGTTTAGTAATCAGAGATCACAATTTAGTAATTTGAGATCTCAGTTTATTTTTTTTACCATGTCCCTTTAGGGGCTCCGTAGACAACACACACCACAAATAAAGAAAAATAAAAGCCGGTTACTAAGTTCATCCGAATTACCGTTTACAGACCGGAAGTAGTTCGCCACATATGCAGCCCCAATATATGTATAAAGATGCAATCAGATTAAATCCTGTCTTTCTTTTAATGTCTCTGAAATTGAATTTCACATGAAACCGATTAAAACGATTTTTTTAAATTACATGTAGTTTGGTCTCCTGAGAGACATCTATCATGTCATGGATTACAATCCTTGCGCAGAAATACTAACATATTCTAGCCCAAACCGGAAACGGAATAGCGGAACAATATCGTGTGTAGGTCTTTTCTAATTGTGAAGCAAAAACGGTTATCCAGATGAACTCGAAACTCGGATATTGGTGCTAAATGTCATAATGCAAATGTGTTGTTGTTAAACCTCCATTTGAAAAAAAAAATCAGCCATTCTTAAAAAATCTCAAATAACCCTCACGGCGATGTGTAGAATGTCTGTTAGAATTACAGAAGTCTGGGATGACTCTGTTTGAGAATCAAATAAACACGGTATTGCCAACAGTACGATGGTTTCCCTTTGTAAAACTCTTCAGCGTGGAGAGGCGATTAGCTTATGAAATGAACAGGAAGGTGGGACTATTCTCGTTAGAAAACAACGTACATACCTGTATATCAGTATTGTTCTCAGGATATACTTCATTTAGACGTTATCAAAAGAATATTCCTTGGTATCTATACCTATACACCCAAAAGACGTTGAGTTAAATTCTTTTCCACCTCGAAATAAATGTTGTGTGGTTATGGTACTGATATACCCTTTGCTTACTTTGGAAAACAGTCCCACATTCTTTGATACTCAACGTCTATTCGCGCCTCCAAGAACAAAAGAGTTACAATCTCAAGACTCCTGTATTGCAACGAAAAGACTTTGCAAGATGTACATAACCACTGCATCACATTTGAAAATGGGGATACGTTTTTCAAAAAATTAAAAGAAAAATGAAATAAATTGAATTCACTCGTAAGCTGTACGTGAATTTGAATTTTAGTTTGAGTTCTTCGCAAAACTCTTTGATACTTTGTTTCAGATTTTGTTTCAAATAAAAGTAAGATTATCAACTGAAATCGTAATCTAAGACATCTCATTCTTTCAATACGTATATATAATAAACGGCAGATATAGAAATCCCAGACATATGATTAAAAGTACTGATAATTTCTTTAGTTGCTATTTATTTGGAGAGGTTGGTAGGAAATGTCACCGATCAATGGTTCAAAGTTCTGACTTATAATTCCAGCCACATTTGAACAAACCATGGAGAAATGTTCCCTAAACCGACCCAGAACACTTCACCAAAGATATCAAGTCTTAAGCCGTTGCCTGTGTGTTGTAAAGGCCCATTTGGGTTAGCACTGCCGCATTTATTACCGGCATCACAGAGCCAGAATCCACATTTCCTTAAGTCGCCACAATTAACACTAGGGTCAATATTGTTATTGACATCGGCAGTACAAAACAATGTATTGTTGACCGGAAGCAAAGAATCGCCAAGTCCGCTGTTACCGGATGTCGGAGAGCTGGACACATACGACATCCGGTACTCGGCATTGCTGTCATCGACTCTAAAGCCAGTGTGCATCTGCTGCCACACCGCACCCCAGTTCTCGCTAGCCATTTCTACAACAAGGTTGAAATTTAGGGCCGATGTTAGAATATGTATGTTATCGTTGCCCAGCCAAAATTCATCATGGTCTGTCATCAAGTTTCCAAATCCATTTGCATATTCACTCCATGGCTGCTCAAACGCGTTCCCAGTCCGGAAATGACGTTGTATGACTGTGCGACCGCCGCCAAATTCATTGTTGCAAAGAACCGAAAATGGCGGGTGATCTGCTGACGGTTGTATGGTTACTACGATATCTGCCTTTGGGTAATAAGAATAGAAACCCAACTCATTGCATTCTGAAAGACAATTTAAGAGACTTAATTTGTTACTATAAATCAGGCGTTTACGTATATGGCTCTAATGACTTTTTATGCAGGCATCTGCTCGTAAATAATAATCCCGCCATACAAATCACTTTATAAGAGGACAGTTGGTTGGTCGGATGAATTATTGTTTAACGTCCAACTTACGAATCTTTCACTGATATGGAGATGTCACTAATACTGGCGAAGGGCGACAAAGTTGGCCTATGCTCGGTACTTATCATCATTGTGCAGAGAGGGTTCTTTAACATGCTGACACCTAATGTGAAACAGAAAATCTGTTTTTACTGTCTCATCCGTAAAAGAAAGGGGGTAGCCAGCTGCAGTTTTTCAACACGGCCAGCACTAGACGCAAAGGAAACAGCTTTGAGCAGGATCTTGATTTAGGACTCAAAGATATAAAAGTACATCCCTAATCAATTCCAGTCTGCAGCTGGATGTAAATATGAATCTACATGGAGCTGCAGTTTTGGAAATTTATCATAGTTTAATACCCTACCTGCTTCGCGGATTATAAAACGAGCATTGTCTAAAAACACATTATTTCTCAATAAAATTCATAATGGTTACAGTTCATCGTAGAATTAATTAACGTATGAAATAAAACCTTAATTTAGTATCATTTTTAAAACGATATACAAATCCACATCAACGTTAAAGAAAGGGACGATGCAATGGCATTTTTAGCATTTGCCATTCGGAAACAAGGCCACAAGAGCTGTCAATTTAAGCTTAGATTATTGACCAATCAGGGTTTCCATTCCATTTTCCTCTCATTGGCGGATATAACATTGCATATAAGTTGTGAGTTTTCTAGCAACTGAGAATGTCTGGACAGATAATCAAGAGAAGAAACAAACGACTTCTGAACAACATGTTCTACACTGACTTGTTCTTTATTTTACCTTTTGCCAATCTTTCGCACTGACTGCCTACATAGCCACCATAACACGTACAATAACCAGCAGTGTAGTTGTAAACTCCCCCGTTGTAACATGTAAACTGTGCCTGAAAATAACAAGAAAGGTGATGATGAATGAGCTAATATGGCGGTTTTGAGAAACTTCCTCTTTTATAGAAATCCTGCATGTGATGGTATGGTATGGTTTTATTGTTTAACGTCCCACTCAAGAATATTTCACTCATATGAAGACGTCACCGTGTGCCGGTGAAGGGCTACAAATTTTGCCTATGCTCGGCACTGCTGGCCGTAGATCAGGGAGAGTTCTTTGACGTGCCAACACCTACTGTGACACGGGACCTCGGTTTTTACTGTCTCATCCGAAAGACAGGGACGGCCAACCGCGGAGTGGCGCTAAGCGGCTCGAACCCTTATCTTTCGATTCGAGGTCGGACGCGCTAACCACACGGCCACGGAGGACCCCCAGCATGTGATGACACGTTTAGAAAGGAAACAGGTAGGTAGGACTGTTTTTTCTGTCAACCAAAGTGTATACCTGCGTATTACTACTATATGCCGAGATGTCCGACATTAACACGTTTTCAAAATAATCAAGAAAATTTTCAAGAAGTTTTTAATAATTCAAATTTAAATACATCATAATTTCCTACGGTCAAAATCCGTGAGACTTGGTGTCACAGAAAGTGTCAACAGGTAAAAGAACCCTCGCTGCTCAATGGCCATAAGTGTTCAGCATAGGCTACATTAATAGATAGGTTTCAATAGCATCAATTATCTTTGAGTTATTTCCCTTTGTCGGCCATCTTTGGGCTCATGAAGAATATTTTATACATAAAACAACCAAATTACCGACCCTATTTCTGCTTACTGGGGCTTTTACTTGAATATTTACTATGCTGACATAATTCATTTAACCCCCTCCCTGACATGCATACTTGTATTGGGTCGAAAATAAGACAAACTTTGTCATAAAAATCATTCAAATATGGAACAACAATGAACAAAAAACTGCAATCTGACCCCAAACAGGGCTGACAAAGAAAATAAGTCTAAGTAAATTGATGCTAATGCAACCTATTTATAGCCCTTTGCCGACTTTGGGACGTCCCAAAATAAGTTATAGATTCTTGAGTGGGGCGTTAAACAACAATACAACCTACAAGTACTGAAATATTACTGCTTTATGTTCATGGCAATGTTTGCCCTTATGTCAGAACATGACCGTACATCCTTCGTTATATTATGTTTAAATGCACCTCCAAGAATAGATAACTTCAAACAGGATTCATTGTAAAACGGCTCACAAAGAAATAATGAAAGGACTTCGATATAAAAAAAAATCTTGAAATACAAACTTTTACCTCATTTTCTTAAAATGTTTAAGATTTGGATGAATAGACTTGTTAATTTTATCTACATATATTGGATAACCTTCTTTGTTAGTGTTAATTTCTTGATAATTGCTTAACAATGACGTTGTTTGTTTACCTGAATATTTTGTGGTTAGCAAGTTCAACTTCGAATCGAAGGGCCCGGGGTTGGATTCCCGCAGCGCCACTCCGCGACTGGCCGTCCCTGTCTTTCCTGATGAGACAGTAAAAACCGAGGTTGCAGTAGGCGCTTGCACGTTAAGAAACATTTCCCTACTCTACGGCCAGCAGTGCCGAGCATATGCAAAATTTGTCGCCCTTCACCGGCGGACGGTGACGTCTCCATATGAGTGAAACATTCTTGAGTGGGACGTTAAACAACTATACAAAACAATACAAGTAATTTTGGGGTAACATTATTTACGTTACCTTATGTTATTATTTGTTGACATTATCATTCCGAGCACATTATCTGTTTGTTTTATCTTGTAAATTTTCTGAGTATTGATGCCTGTCGAATTAACATCATGGACATACTTATTTTGCATCAGTTACCTTTAGAACGACCTTATTTCCTTCCGTTATCTTTAAGCTGATCTTATTTCTCGTTATGTTAAAGATGGACTTAAGGCGCGTTTACACCTATCCGTTTTTTTGTTCTCGTCCGCTTCCGCACCCGCACCCGTCATCCACCATGTGTGTTCACACTTGTACGTCAAAATATCTTAAAAATATAAATATAATCCAATTTCCTCCAAAGGAACGTTTCCTGGTAGAAATATATAATACAACACTATTTCCACAAATTTTCGGCTCCTGGCTTGTTACCTTGGTTACCTTGTTTATTCCGTTTCCCTAGGTGACATTACTAGTATTATGTTTTGTTACCTTTAGGATCTCACGATTTTCTAAACGCACTTCCGTTGCCGATGGAATGACATTATTTTATCCCCTAACTTTCGGGGTGACATGGTTTTTCTTCCGTTTCCTTTTATATATCAATTTTTGTTCGTTTCCGTGAAGATAACCCTTTTTTCGGACTTTGGCCTGTAGATGACATTTTGTCCGGCAGTCATTTGGTCATGGTTTACTTGCTTTGTTGCCTCTAACTGTGGATGACTCTATTCCCTCCCGGTACCTGGGTTTGGCAGCATAAAACTTGAAAATTAACTTAAGTCTGAGAATCCAGTCTCTCGGCCAATCAGTATTCAGGATGAGCTGGATTTGAGAATATTCTCAGACTTAAGTAAATTCACAAATTTTATGGTGCCCAGCCCTGGTTGATGGCTTATCCTTTTCTTGACGATGTCATTTTATGACTGAACCATATGATATACTTAACGTTTTGGATTAATTCATTTCATTACATTTTGGTTTAGCCTACCTGGCTTAATTTACTTCGCAGGGGAAATGTCTTGTTCACGGTACCTTTCTTATTATCGTTTTGCATACCTACTTTCTTGTTTACCTACTTAGCATGTTTTACATATTTGTGGAGCTACGTTACATATTTCACCTTCTTGGTCACCTCTTGGATTACTTTACATATCTAACGAACTACTTTGCATATACATGTGTTACCTTTTGGAATATTTCGGCGGACATTAATCCATCTGTGTTACTGCATGCTCCATCAAGTATCGTCGAGGAGGTCCGACAATCGGAATTCGAAATAGAAAATGTTGCACAGAGCTGATCGCTTGAGCATATTGAAGCACATCCAATGGCAGAATTTATGTTGTTCCAGATCTGAACTAGCGCACCGGTTTGTAGAAATTTATCCGGGCAGTCACTTCTCTTGAGATAAAAATCTTCTTCGATTATCGCAGAAATACAAAAGGATGTTGAAGTAAGGATTAACAGTATTCTAGTCACCTTCTTCTGTTCCATTGCAGTCGCCATTGACCGGACGTCCAATAATGATCTATTTCAAATTCTGTGGAACTTTAATTGAAATAATCTGTTTACATTTTCAAGAAGTATTGTATATATAATTACCGGTTAGGTAAATAAACGTCAGAAGAAAAGAATTGGGAAATTGATAGATTTTTTTCCCGACTGTATCGATCTGATAAAGTCATGCCGAGGTATTCCTGAAAAACAAGTTAAAAGGTAAATATTTAGACTGAACTGAAATAAAATATGACGTTAAATAATTACAATAAAAACTTGGTGTGTCTTAAAGAATTTAATAGTGTAAGTATCAAACTTGTTGATTTTTAACTCCTGGAAAATATGACTTCTTATAGGTATTGTTTTTTTTACGTTGCCTAATTTGTAAAACAAGTTTACACTTTGGTCGATATTGTTCTGTGCCGGACATAGGAGATTAGAACATATACACGTCGGTCCTTGAAAGTAAGTTGTTGTAGCGTTTTTGTTTAACGTCCCACTCAAAAATATTTCACTCATATGGAGACGTCGCCGTGTGCCGATGAATGGCGACAAATTTTGCCTGTGCTCGGCACCGCTGGCCGTAGAGCATGGATGGTTATTTAACGTGCCAACACCTACTGTGACACGGGACCTCGGTTTTTACTGTCTCATCCGAAAGACAGGGACGGCCAACCGCGGAGTGGCGCTGCGGGATAATAATTCAAGTTATATTTTGGCAGCGCCATGCCAATTTAATTCGTTGTGTTCTATTTACTAGTGTTTTGAACCACCTTCGATGTAATTTAACATATATTGTGGTAGCGTCATGCCAATATTATTCGATGTATTTGTTGAACTTGTGTTTTTACCACGCTCTATATTACTGTAAATCCAGAAATTTTTGCGGAACTTTATTTTAGCGAATCGATGTTCATGTAATTATTCGCGGTACTATATTTTTGCGAGCGTGCATTTAAGTTAAAAGTTTGTGTTGTTTGATGCATGCTCATATCAGGCCAGTATATTTAACGAGAATTATTTTCGCGAGTAAGTGTTCTCGCGTAATTGCGCGAAAATAAAATTCTCGCGAATAAAACTGGATTTACAGTACTTAAAATATATTGCGGAAGTGTCAAGCTTCAGATTGTGTCACTTACACTCTTATACTTAGTGATATCCTTATATATCTTATACTTAGTGATATCCTCGGAAAGATATTCCCTTACACGCCGTGCGGCAAGTCTTGAGAGTTCATTTTGACTTCCTGCGTCGCCATTGCTGCCGTCAAGAAGAAAAGTGCGACCGGGGCTATATCATTGGGGCCGTAAAAGATACGGCTGTGATATTTCATATACGAATTCCTTATGATAAGATCAATGAATTTGACCTAGGGACCTCGACCTCAAGGTTTCGACCTTCTAAAAACCTAAAATCCTGTCGTTTTTTTTTGGGGGGGGGGGTATCTCAAGATAAACGTACTGTGAACCTCTCGCAGGATGAATGTAAAGTAGCATTGTCTGAAAAAAGTGGGCGTTTTGACCTAGACTACAGCGAAGGTCGATGTTACACCACACTAATCGTTTCAAAAGTCCATAAATATTATATCAAATAAACGTGTTAAGTAAATGTAACATAACTTGAAATGATCCGTTGTGACGTTTATTCCCACGATTTTACATTCCAATTGTACGTAAGAATCAGAGATTTTCCGAAAGTGTAAAACGAATTTCTATAAGTTTATATTTAGATATTATATTCCCTGGTTTTGTATACAATATAGATATATGTAAAGTACAGCAAAACTTACTAATATTAAAGACATATATTGAATTCGCACGGAAATTGAAACTGTTTTAATTTCCCGTCTAAATAGATTATTAATCTTTTTTAACATAGTTATTTTGAAAACCTTGTATATTTGAAAGAAAAATTAATTTCAATTCGATTTCAATATGTCCCCGTTCGACTGAAGTTACGTTAAATAAGTTTTTAAGCAAATCAGAATCACTTTATTTGTAACTCTTACGAAATTGCAAATACTGAATGAAAACGTATTTCTTATGATAAACAATTTCAAAACATAGAAATTTATTGAGAATTGTCGAATTCTGTTAATGGATAAGCTGTGAATTCATTCAAAACAAAGATAAACACGTTCCAGTTTTAGCGTTATCGTCCAATCAAATGACGTGTTACAAACAGAGTACAGGAATATAGTAAAATAATTCGTTTACCGAGGCTAAAAATCCCATATATACTCTTGGCGTAGATCTCAATAAAATCTGTTTTGGAATTGTTAAAAAAACTATTTTTACAATAATATATAAGGCGTCAATGTCCCCTTGTAGCCATTGTCAAATTTAACCTCTTCCTACATATGTTAACAAACAGCTGTTGTTTATCTGACATTTCTTTGTTTATCAATAAAAAGGTCTGACGGAAATTCACTGCGTCTATCAATTACATCTCATTAAGCTAACACAATTTAGGAATCGATTAAGACAGCCCAAAAATACAAAAAAATATTAGTATCAATAGAAGGCTACTTACGAATTATTAATTTGTTCTTCTTAAAAAAAATCTATGATCACTTTTTCTATACAGATGACATGTGTACATAGAACTTTATACACCTTAAATGTAATAGAACTATTGTTTCAATCAAAAATATCCCAGCAGATGGTACTAAAAAACACAATATATCTGAAAAGGAGCGTACATTTATATTGGATTGTCGAACAGTTAAAGTATTGTATGTTTACCTAATCTAAAAAACCGATATACCAAATATTGCCATTGAATCATATAATGTCTTGTTAATTGTTGTCCGCTGTGACATTATGAAAATTGGCTGTTCTTTACCTCCGTTTGTTAAAGGTCTATGACGCTTATAACGTGAGAAAAAACAGATGGGCTTTGTAGGAAATTGACATGATGAAAAACAAACCTTAATTAACCCTATGCGGTGTTCAAAATATTAAGAAAGTGAGATCGGTCATGTCAATGAAAAAATATGCCATTTGTATCTTTTTTTTATATTTAAAGATAAACCTCGCTGTCACGACTACGTTATACCTAAGTGACAGGTGACTTCTGTTTTGATTCGTGAGGTCATCTCCTTTGTACAGTTTAGCTAGTCTAAAATAATGACGAGCAGGCTGAAGTTTGCTGGTATTTATGTATTGGATGTATTGGATATAAGCTTCAAACTTTCTACTATGTGAAAATATGGGACTGTCTGAGGCGCGAAGCGCCGAAGGCTGTCCCATATTTTCACATAATAGACAGTTTGAAGCTTATATCTTACTTAAAACATTTTCCCTATTGTTCTCAGCACTACACTTTCCAGGTGATCAGTCATGCAATATATTTCCTCTAAGGAATCCCCATTGTTTAACTCATTGGATTGCTACAGGTAAAAGTGAGCATTCACTTTAAGTTTTTCATCCTTTAAGGAGCCCCTCAAAGACTAAATTAACTTTTTATTCTTGTGTATTTCTACACCTGAATACTTTTTGCCATTACTGTATACCCTTTCAGTCAGTATTACTCTGACTGTACAACAAGCAAAATGGACAGTGGCATTTTCTTTACTCAAAGTAGAATAGCACAGGTTAAATATCCATGTATCTTTGGGGTTAGGTAATTTGCAAAATATATATCAAACATGTACGTTGTCGTTGGTAAATGATGCTATCCTTCGGGCAAAACAAAATCCTGGATCCATGCATGAAAATGTCGCAGATTTTGTTGATACAGCCTGTGTGAAGTGCACTCTAATATGTTTGATATGGAAAATAAGATACTTAAGTTTACTCTGAAAATGGACATATTCTCGTATATATCTGAATGCGCGGATCCAGAATTTTTTCCCGCGGAGAGGTGGGGGGGGGGGGGGTATTCAAACTTGTGGCACGAAAAACAAACCCTCTTAAAATTAGCATCTAAGCATCAATGAACAATGATCATATACATATACGGCATATACTTGGTAAATTCCAGGAAGGGAGGCTAACCCTTTACACCCCCTCAAGATCCACGCATTACCTGATGTGTTGAAAAATCAACTATGTTACAAGCCGAGTCTCAGAAAACATTTCACATATCTTTATCTGCAAACGTTGGTGAAGCGGAATATATATCAAAAACTTTGAGAACAAAATTGAATGGGCAATATATGCACATGCATGTTCAAGTGGAAAACTAATAAAAGTTGTGTTTCAACATTAATATTCGCGTTGGATTTAATTTTCACGGATAATCCCTAAGTCAACCGGAATTTTATGCATCTCTTTATGTTGTATCCAGTGTCCATTTTTACCTGTAGGTGTCCAATATTTGAAAAAATATTGCAGACCTAAAGGTAAATAATGGGCACGTACAGGTGTTACTTGTCCATCCTGTGATATATTGGATGGCAGATAACAAAAGATTACGTCATGAAATGTCTTAATCCAAGATGTTTTTCTAAGTAAGGTGGTTCCGAGAATAGGGTTCATATCATTCCATATCACTTAAATATTTCATTCCGATACCCTTCATTGGATAAATTGAAAGATCTCAAATTAATGCACGTATTGCACAATCAAATTTGTCTATAAAGGTCACACTAAGAAACAGACAAAAGTAGTTTCTATCGACAGGTGGAGGACGGTTTGGCTCTGTATGTAGCATGTTTGCCTTCTGGTTCTGAACTTGTTGGTTTAAATCCACCCTACGGATGATAATATTATACAATTATTGCACAGAGATGAGGTCAATATGATGATTTATGGAATGATCAAATCTATATTGACCGCGGCCGAAGGCCGAGGTTGATATAGGTTTTATCACTCCATAAATCATCATATTGACCGAATCATCTGTGCAATAAATGAATTATTACATTCTTGAATATTCACAACAACAAAAGTGTTCAAGAAGAAGCATACACATGGCTGACATAGTGATAATTACTTAAAAGTTTGACTGACAGAGCGATTCCTCAATGTCTTTTTATAACAACGTTTGACTGACCGGTAGAGAAAAAATCTACACACTTTGAAAAATTCATTTCATATGACAGTTTGAATATTTTTTTAACATTATTGCTTTCTACTTTTACCTGATATTTTAAGCCAAAATGCTAGTATCTACTTCAGTGAATCCTTATTTAATGAACTGTTAAATATCAACTAAAAGCCGTACAATATGAGAATATATTGAACTGCATGTGACCAGCCCTCAACCAATGGGAAAGCTCATGGAGATTCATGAATATTCAAATATGCAATATCTATGGATACTGTGTACATCATGATGATCTGGCATACTACAACAGTCAATATCAGCATGATGATAATATCTAAAGATACTGTGTACATTAAGATGATCTGGCCTATAACAGCAGTCAATATCAGCATAGTGCTATATTTTCACACAGAGAGAATAATTCAACTGTTCTGAGATATCTCTGTCTCGCATCCCCGTGTGGTTGTCTCGAACTCTCTAACGTCACATGCAAGATAATCGACCTACTTCTGACGTAATTCGTTCGTGTGAATACACACGGTTATTTGAGGTGAAAGAAAAATAAACAACAATTTGCACAGGGACAGGAAAATTTAATCCTTCGTGTCGTCAAGCCTGGCCTTGGACTGCACACCTTTGACACTCGGTTGATTTTTCCTTTTCTCTGTGCAAAGTGATGAGAAATTCTTTTTTTTTTCTCGCCCTTGGGACAACTGAAATAAAGGCCCCTTGTCACAGTCATAAGTGCTGAGCATGGGCCAAACGTCGTGGTCCTTCGCCTTGTGCATTCGGTGATATCTCCATATTTATAAAAGATTCTGGGGGATCAATCAGTAATACAGCAAACTGGATTAATCCAAGAGCATCAGCATCATGCTCAGTCTTTGAGGAATCATGATTTCAATTACCAACCTCAAGAACACCGGGCGCATGTCATTTGGTATATGTCATGAGTCACTCACTTCCGGAATCGGCTAATCTCGTCTTTAAGAGTTAGAGAGCATTTTTACGTGGGTTTTCATTGGCAGGTTTCCAGTGAGAGAAAGAAAATAGAATCCAAGCACTTGATAAATAATTTCCTAATGTGTAACGTTTATATCATTCCAAAGATATTTATCATCTCCTAGTAACTTAGCTAGTTCCTCATTTGGCTTTTTGAAGTATTCTCGTAGTAATTGTCTAGTATCATTCCTCATTGGGCCCGCACTTAGTTTCCTAGTTGTTTTAAATTCATGAACATTCTTGCATATGACCCTTAGTTGGTCGAAGGAGACATCCTCTGAAAACAAAATCAAAGAAACTGTGTTTCATAAATCGTCAAGACAAGATTTATAAATTCAATTTTTTTCTTCTAGAATTAAAGCATCGTTCAAATTATAACGATAAAACATATATCTCGATATTGCCTTCATGTATAACTCATTGTAGTAAAGATTTATTCCTAATTAACTTCCTTTGAATTTTACAATGAATGCTTACTCCTCCTAGGCAGCTGGGGTCTTATTCACAAAGAGTCGTAAGTCTTGGACTAAGTCGTAAACTTACGACTACACTTACGACCACAGTTACGGCTACAGTTAGGAGTCATTTACAAAAGTAGTCGTAAGTCTGCTCGCACACTTAGGAGTAACTCTTACACTTACGAACAACGTAACTTTGGCAACAGATGAATACGCATGCGCAAAGAAAGTACAATTAAATAAAGCTTTACAAAATGAATGATACCAGCAGCCTGTGTTTACACGTCATAATTTTAAATAAACAGGCCATAACATATTTTTAGTCCATTCAAGTGGCCATAAACTGCTTTTAAAGTAGCCTATTTTTGAATCAGTATTTGGTTGTTCATCGACTGTGGAATGACACATTTCCTATTCTTTAGGCGAATCCTAAACGAGTGTAGTAATTGTAATATATCGAACAATCAAAATCAGGTATTTCGAGTCAATATAAGCTTATATCTGACACACACATGCTTGTTTTCGCGAATTTTCTTCGTTTTATGGTAGGCTACCATTTTCTCTGATACACAAGTAAAAATCCCATTTTTATTTTGCTTGATTTTCAATGGTCACGACCAGAAAGTTGTACTTAAGAGTAATACTGGGTTGTCGTAGACTTAAGCACAGCTCCCATACTTAAGTGTGAATATCTCCTAACTCTAGGAGTTGCACTTAAGTGTAGGAGTTGTACTTACGACTCTTTGTGAATACTACCTCTGATCCCACCTCTGGTTTATTTCAGAGGTCCGTAATAACTCATTACAGTATTGTATATTTCTAGTAGTATGTATTGAGATTTATTGTGTTCGCTACATTTAGTCTTTTACTACAGACCTGCCATAGATGGTAACGGAATACTTACAACTCCAGGACACCAGGTCCTACCCCTGGTTTTCGTCGATCCTTCTTATTTACACAAGTCATGGAATTTGCATAATTTCTTTCGAAAAAAATATAACTCGGTATGTGTTTTTCGGTATGTGTATGCGTTTTGTTTTTTTTCTTCTAAATATGTTAATATGATATTAAAAAATAGAATTTAAAACATGTATTTTAGAAACGTTTGTTAAAAGTCGATACATATCACAAAATAATAAAATTACCGCATGTTAAGAAAGGTACTT
>JACSZP010006352.1:5496-16393 GCA_016161895.1 Pinna nobilis | reverse complement strand
TATCACCAGTGATTCATCTATTCTTGGCTGTTCGGTAACTGCCTTCGTTTGGTAAGTACTTTGGGACCAGTTCAACCCGTCAAAATATTAATAAAAAAAGCACCATTTTCTTTTATTTTTCTAAATCCTTCCTGTGCAAACTGCTAAAACAACAACTCAATAAGAATCTAAGTCGATTAGCACCTACCTATTACAACACTCGAAAACTCAAAACGGATCGAAACCACCTTGGGCGAATCCACTTAGTGCGAACACGAATTGGGGCGAAACCACCTGATACCGCATGTAATGTATAAATATTTTAAATAACAAAATTTAAAGATTAGTCACTGTGACTCTAAATATATCCCATCAGATCTACATTGTAAGTCACCAAGGGTAAAGACAAAAGTCTTGATTTAAAATCAGTTTGCAAACAATAAAAATACTACATGCACAAAATCTACAAAAAGTTTTACATAATCCTGAAAATACATATATACACACTTTAGCCTACATCAAAATGCAACAACTGTGATGTGGATTTTCTACATTTTGGAAATTTACTCCCAAACCTCTACAGTTTAGTGCTACTTATTATTTGTGTCCATTAAAAGTATAAATGTGCTGCAGTTAGCTTCTGAGTAAAACTGTGTACTGTAATTATGTTTATCAATGTTGAACATGTTGTACCTTACCACAAGAAAACAAGATGTATCTGTGAAACACTGATGCCCCCCCCCCTCCCTAGCAGCTAATAAGAATACCACAGCATTAGTCATATGTGGGTCAAGGTCACGAGGTCAACAATTATGGTGCAATCAGAAATATCTTGCCACAAGGAATACACATGCGGTATTTGGAGGCCATATCACTTACCAATCATAAGTTATGGCCAATGACAATGTTTAAGTTTTTCAAAAGTAGGTCAATGTTCAAGGTCACAAGGTCCAAAATTATGGTATCAACAGAAAGGTCTTGTCACAAAGAGTACACCTGTGAAATATGAAAGCCTTATTACTCACCATTCAAAAGTTGTGACAAAATGTTAAAGTTTTTGTCGGCAAACAGTCAGAGGGACATATGGTACCAAAAAACAATGCCCTTGAAACTTCTGGGGGCATAACATTTCATCGTTATAATGATAATTGATAGTGGCATAAGAAGAATAATAAATATTGGGGGCAAAAAATCGACTATGAAGTTAACAAAAAGTGGATGTAAAACAGTCATGTATGTTATAAACATGTAAAATCAATGTAGAACAGTAACTTTAAGTAAGTCATGTATGTTACTGAAAAGTCAAGTGAATACCCCAACCGGTTCCCATGTGTAGCCTACATATATGGGAACTAGATCCGCTCAGTAAATCATATTTATAGCTAGTAGACCTTTTAAAATGATTGTCATTCCAGCAAAAAAATGTTAAGATCTTATTTCTTTACATATTCTTGAAGTCTATATGAGTATTTTTTTTTCTCATGAAATAAATGTAATTTTATTTTTCATAAAATCAATATTTACTAAAATTAAACTGAGTTGTATTTTATAAATTATATTTTAAGAAATATTCATAATTTGAATTTAATTTGCCACAGGTGCTAAAACTTGGGACTTTTGATGGTCTAATGAAAGTACATGTACATATTTAATGAAATACATATGTACATGTAGTTGAATGAGAAATGCCTCTGTAACCTGTGTGTATAAATGTATGGAAAAGATAGGTAAAGTTCAGACCAACAACCGCCACTGGTTGTAGAATACAAACAATCAAAGATTAGAGCAACAGAAATAAGAAGTAGATCTGTAGGTCTTTAACCAACATACCGGTCCTTCTGTTTGGTTCTCCGACTTGGTTAATATCAAGATGTTGTAAAGGCGTTCTATCCGCAGTGAACCACTGGAATATCTGGCGACATGATTCCTAAAATAAAAGAAAAACAGAAGCATACATTTCTTCGTTGTTTTTGTTTTGTTATATTTTTTGTTTTTGTGCCTCTATACACGATTGAAAACCGTATGTACACTCAGATGCGCTAATACTCTCATCTAAAGGGCAAAACAAAGAATCCTTTTTGCGAGGCGGATCTAGAACCTCAAAATTGTAAATACAATTCATTCTTACCTGAAATTTACAGTTTAAATTTGAAAGTATAATCAACTACATGTACCTCTGTTCATTTCGTCGGGTGTAATTTATGTTTTAATGATTGTTTAGCCCCCCCCCCCTTGCGCAAGAAATGTACAGACACTCCTGCTATTGCCTTTATGGCTTTAATCTGGCAATAATAATTCATACAACATCACGCGACTCATTCTCACAGCTAGTAATTAGTAAATAAATCGTAGGGTCGCCAGTTACAATATAAAAACTTGCAATATTCTTCAATAAATTATCACAAGGACTTAATTATAAAAACGCGTATTGTAGTATTCTATGTTGTAACAGATATTGGTACAGATGTAGATGTATACGGTTATATATATAATACACAAATAATCTATTGCATACATACCTGTCGTACAGGAGGGTTTAGAATTCTTGAAAACACAGCACTGAAGTCCTTTGGTCGCTTTTTCGTTGATTTTGACTTCCTTTGTATTTTGGATAAGTCTGGAGAATCGCGTCTAAAATGTGGGTGTAGATATATGAATAAGTTTTCGTCTCCGGTCTCTTTTTGTGATAGTTTTTGAAATCCATATAGATTCATTTGACGGATGAAGCTGTTGAAACTCTCCGTTTGGAAAGGTCTTCTGTGACTCTTCAGGAAGGTCGACTCGAACTCTCTTCGCTTTATTTTAACACTGCATCCATCTTCACCCCACCGGATAGCATCGGTCGTGCATGTGTTCAGGATTCGCCACAGCTTAACAGGAAATCTTTGAACCATACTTTCCGAACAAGCAGAATTTGGTAAAGTACGACTGGAATTCATAACTGATTCCAAGTACCTGCTAGGGATCGATGTTAAACGCGGAAGTCCGTCGTGTTTGTGCGTGGAACAGTAAAACTTGATAACGTTCTATCGGCTAATGTTACACCACAAACTCGTAATCACGTCTTCAACGTCATAAACATGGCGTCATACGATGACGTCATTATTCACAGTGACGTCAAATTAGCCAATTTGGGGAGCACCTGCTATATCCCTTTTAAGCAAACGTAAGCATGAACTTTTCAATCTGCAATAGCGTTTTGTTTATCGAAGAAAAAAAAACACAAAAAGCCAGTAGGTTTATCCACATGACCTTATCGTATAATATGAAAAAATATTGAAAATTGACCTCTATATTGTCTACCGTTACTGGTTGCATAGGTGCCTAAATTTTGCTGGGACCGAAATGCACTCGATGACCTAAGACGCACTGGAACCAGTAATGATAAGCATCAAGCCCCTTATGAACTTAGACAATACTGATATTATTCTTACGTTCGGTCATTACCATAGCCCTTATTCTTATATTAAAGTGAAGTACGTCTATCGGTGGCAGTCAGGAATATTCATTCATGGGCGGATTTAGGAATTTTTCGAAGGGGGGTTGGGGGCTGGATACCTCGATTTTGCCCACCCAAATAGACGAGGGAGCAATTTGTGTTTCTTGTCTTTAAGAAATTCGTTAGTTTTCCCTTTTAAGACCACCTACATGTGAACACTTGAAGTGAGCGCATACGTGTAGAGACGGATTAGATCCAAACAATTTACTTGCACGAAGTTTCGCGTGGCGAAAAATTTTTGAGATATCAAATTAATTTTTTTGTAATTTAAAGATATGAAATCAATTCGGCTAATGAGAACGAGCCGCAAAATAATGGGAAGTTTAACTTTGATTTGTCTAACTTGCTATTTGGTGTATGATACAATTTAAAGTATAAAGAAATGATTTTATTTAGATATATAAAGATATATATAATTTTAAAGATATGAAAATACAAATGTACGTTGAATAACGAATTCCAGGCGAGCGGAGAGAGCTGGACAATTTTGAGCAGTTTTAACTTCGATTTGGCTAACTTGCCTTTTTATTTGAGATGCAATTAAAAGTATAAAGACATGACTGAGGGAAGCGAGCCTATCTATTTTTAAGATATTGAATAATTTATAGTTTCAAATATATGAAATAAGTTGATCGATGAATTCCGCGGTCGAAGCGAACCGGAAAATTATTGAAGCTTTGACTTTTATTTGTCTAACTTTATATTTCTGTGTGATAGTACTCTATCACTCTTATATAATCCATTTTAATTGTTTGGGTCTAGCCAAAGGAGGGGGGGGGGGGGTATTGCAACCCCCTATCTACATGTACCTGGCTATATCCGCTAGTACTCTATGTTCCTCTAATTAGCCGTTGGATATCTGTAATCCTTGAATATCGCTTGATTTCAAACAAAAGAACTTCGAGTATTTTGTGACAAAGAGGATTGGATTAATATCGATCTAATTTTAAAATACATCGTCGGGTATCAGTTAACAGCTCAATATTCACCGACCCACCCCTTCATTATAAAACTGCCAAAGAGAAAAAAAAACACAATAATTAGCAGTTTAAATTGCATGGAATTTTAGGTGAAGTAAACTAATAAATCAACCTTATATAATCATTCAAAATTCAAACTATTCACACTTACATCTCTCTCCCATCCCTCTCTCTCTCTCTCTCTCTCTCTCTCTCTCTCTCNNTACATTAAAAGTACTTTTTAAATCTGTTCAAATTCTGAATACATTGTTTCCTTACTACCTCCTTTATCTCCCTATCCAGCTGGCTAAATCCGCTGGCTCAGAGTGCCGAATTAAGAGTAAAAACATGCGTTTTTTAACAACACATAAAAACTATCGTCTTCGAAAATTGTTGGGGTGTGCCCCTTCCCTCCTCCTCTCTTACAAGACCATCATTGCATTTTTTGTTTGGGATAGCTTTTACATAGGATATATCATTGCTAGTCTTTACTTTTCTGCTGATCCATTATGCAACTTCTATATACACAAAACTAGATGTGTCGGTATGCCACGAATGTCCCTGCAGGCAGCAACAACAAAGACACAATGAGACTGCTTTGCACATAAGAAATTAAGTCCACGGATTATAATTCCTGTAATTGATTATGAAAATACTAATAGTCACCCCCTTTCCATATGCACATCTACATGTCATGTTCATCAATTGTACATGTGCTAAATTTCATTGAAATTTTCCAAAGGGCTTAGGAGGATAGTGCTAAATTTCATTGAAATTCTCCAAAGGGCTTAGGAGGAGCAGATGCGAAGACAAGATAATACTGCCTTAAACTCCTGTAATAAGATTTTAGTAAATCAAAATTTAAATACATTTCAGCATGTGTATTTACATCACACTATTCCTGAAATATCAGTAGTCATTTGTTTTTCTCCTTGGTATGTAATCAGGTTCTAAAAATGATTTGAGCATATACTCAAATCTTGAGTACATGTAGGTCTATCATACTCAACATATTTTTCACTAAGTCCGACTGCTGATAAATACAAACTACTACTGATATCTGAATGATGTTACATCAATACACATGTTAAAAAGCATTTAACACTTAATTTACTTGTATTTAGTTAAAAATTGAAGAAAAATATTTGAGTCAAGTACTGAGATCGAGTTTTTCTGATGATTTCCAGCCCAGATAACCCAGTACAAGCATTTTCAGAAGAACATCCAGGAAAAGAAGTGTCATACAGTAAATCATCCTGTGGATGTTCGGAAAAGTTGGTTGGCTGTATTGTTATTTAACGTCCCACTCAAGAATATTTCATTAAAATAGGAGCAACAAATTTTTTCTTACGCTTAGCACTTATGGCCATAGAGCAGGGAGGGTTCTCTAAAGTGCCAACACCTACATGTAGAGTGACACGGGACCTCGGTTTATACCGTCTCATCCGAAAGACAGGGACAGCCAACCGTATCGTGGCTTGGGCTCGAACCCCGCACCTCTTGGTTCATAGTTGAACACCATAACTACTGGGTCACAGCCGCCCCTGTTAGAAAGAGTAGTAGGCAAAGACAATCTTGGGTGGGGAGATCTGCTAGGAGGAAGGTCTACCTTCCCAAGTAGTCCTACCCTTTCATTCTACCTACTGGTAATGTGATCCATAAGGTGATGTGTAATATAAAACAAGTAAATTCATTCACACATCCATAATTACTATAACAAATATTCAGTTTATTTGTTTATCAGATTTTATTTCAAATCAATAAAATACACAATGTAATATTACACATGTAAAATGTTAACCAAATACCGGTAAGTGTGGAAGAGGTAAAAACAAATATAAGACAATATAGATATGTTTATATACACACATGAATATCAATCAGTTTATTATAAATTTGATGAAGAAATCCCACACACAATTGCAATTTGGAGGTTTAAGACATATTTAGGTGATAATTATAAGAACATTTTAAAATGAAGAATAACTTCTTGTGTACATTAAAAGTACTTTTTAAATCTGTTCAAATTCTGAATACATTGTTTTTCTTTGGATAATAATATCATCTGATTACAGTGTAGTCAATTTGGGGAGTTTTTTTTTATTGTGTCATTTCTCCAACTGATCCAGCAGTGGCAAATTTAGCTTTCAGATTAAAATGTTTTTACACTACATGTATCTTGAATGATATTGCACATATATACAAACATTCACATATTTTACATCACAAATTATTCTTAAATTGTTAAAAAGACAGAAAACCTTTGCTTCTAGGTTACCTGTGGAATACAAAACTTGATTGTCTGTATTTCATCAGCAGACACTCATATTAATTTTTTAAGAGAATCTGCGTCATATTCAACAATATATAAGTTTTATATTCCACATCCAATTCCCCTAAAAACATGGTATAAATTATGTATTGGTACCAATACCAAATACTAGATATCAAACCTCACATAAAAGTTAAAATTAATGAGGATTATAACTAAAAAACAAATTGTAAGTGATTCAAATATACATTTATAAAATCACAGTCTTAAATTTTTTTGTGGATGGCAAAATCTTTAAAGGGTTTAAATTTCATTTTTTTTCAAATGATTTCAAATAATCTTAACTAGAAAGAAAATATATGAATTCTACTTTAAAAATACATAAAAGTGATTATAAAATTTTTTGTATTTTATATGTTGAAATTCATCCAATCTACTGGGGGTAAAACTGACCTAGTTTTCCTTAGTTCTTGTATTCATCTGACCAAATATTTAAATGTTGCTTAATTTCTAATGGTTTTCACTCCCAATTGATACAGAAAGAGGAAATAAGAGTTTATGCCATTATTTAGAGTAAGAAAGTCTCAGCGATTATCACACAGCGCTATCCATTGTACAATTTGTACCCATTCTTTTCTTCCAGGTATACCTGCTTTGTGTCAACGCTTACATTTCTGGGATAAGCATCACCTGAAAAGAACACAATCAAACAATTATGGAAGTTCAAACTTAAAAGAAATGAGATGGGATCCATTTTTAAGGACCCTCCTAGTTACCAAATATTTACAGTAAAACCTGCTCTAGCAATCACCTGTATATAAAGACCACTTGGAAACATAGACCTTTTTTTGTCGTTCCTAATATTGTCATTTGTGTACAAATCAATCTTTATATAAAGATCACTTCCCTTTCAATAATGGTTTTCTTGTGCCCCTTATGATATTTTTATATAGGGGCCAACAGTATTTACTATAATTTATATTGTAGTCACATTAAGCTGATGCAGATTGCAGAAAATTTGATAATTGCTAAGAGTTTTTCCTATGCAGTGATGGATCTTTATCATGCTGTCATCTACAAAAGATGACAAGAAAAACTACTCATGCCTATTGGTATGCCAACTAGAAAATATGACTGCTTCGAAAGGAAAAACAAGGAAGAACTCTAATTTTGACTTTTGTCTTAATTGTGTCCGGGAAATCTACGGAATTCAAACAGAATCAGCCTTTTTGAATTTCAGTTTTAGTGATCACATGCTTACAGCAACAACATAGATAAGCACTGAAAAGGAGGTTAACCCACAGTATGACAACCTTCTTTGTGTACTTTCTTCTATTGGTTACAAGTTTTAGTAAGTTTCATCTGTAACAGTGTACATGTACAGTGAGACCTAATCAGCATCCTACAATACTGCGTTTTGACATCTCAGTGTTGGTTGTATTGTTGTGTGATGTCCCACTCAAGAACCTTTCATTTATATGGAGATGTCACCATATTCTGGCCTCTACTTGGCTATAAATCTGGCCTCTGCTTGGCACTTATGGCCATTGAGCAATGAAAGTTATTTAACGTGCTGATACCTACTGTGATACGAGACCTTGGGTTAAGCTGTCCCATCTCAGGAAAAGCCAGTAGAGTCCGCAGTGTGAATTTGAACCCATAATCAAAAGGTCAGAAGGAGATGGTATGGTATGGTTAACGTCCCACTCAAGAATATTTCACTCATATGGAGACGTCACCGTATGCTGGTGAAGGGCTACAAATTTTGCCTATGTTCGGCACTGCTGGCCGTGGAGCAGGGAGGGTTCTTTAACTTGCCAACACCTACTGTGACACAGGACCTCGGTTTTATATGTGCCTTAACATTCAAATATTTCAAATAAGATAGGAAATTGATTTTGAAGGATGGTTTCCTTCTTTGTTCTTAGTAAACTTCCAGGTAACACTCGGGTAAAATTTCGGCGCATGCGCAGTTGCAATGACAAGGAAAGCTGGCCATGCTGTGCTCGGCATTTTTGGCCGTAGAGCAGGGAGGGTCCTTTAACATGCAAACACCCACTGTGAAATGGAACCTCGTTTTTACTGTCTCATCCGAAAGACAGGGACAGCCAACCATAGAGTGGCGCTACGCGGCTCGAACCCGGATCTTTCGATTCGCAGTCGAAGATTCAGAAGGAGAACAAGCTAAAGGTAACTAATATTAAATTATAGGTATGTACAATGTAAGTAAATCCAGAAACAAGCACCAATTGTCACAGAAAAAACCTTGTTCATAGAGAATTGATGGTCATATTGGCAACAGATTATGTCACAGTATCTTACAAGGGTTTGAAAATCCTTTGCCTAACATGTTACTTCTTCACTCTGGGTAAATACATTTTGGCACTTTAATGTCCAAAGAATAACACTTATTTTGTTTGGCCATGTTAATTGCATGTGGCATTGTCATACTCTTGTTTACTGACTCCTTAATTTCCTATACAATGTAGTTGCATAGGATAAGTGGAGCAGACTTCCAGGTCAACTTTTACATGTTAGCTTTTCCTAGGAAAGTGAGCAAAATGATTTATTTCTACATCCCAGCTCGACTCAAAAAATTTTCAGTTTAGTATAGGGCTAAATATTGACGCTCCAAACCCTCTCTAATAAATCCCTTATGTACTTACTTTCTTTCTTATGCATCCCTTTTGACAGGACACACTGTCGCTCCTTTATCCCCTTAACTTCCTTTTTCTCATCTTTGCTGCAGAGAGAGCCAATTTTCTCGGCTACATAACTGCAAGCTGTAGAAAGAGAAGGACAGAATTAACTTATAGCAATGTGTATTTGTGAAATGCTGATGTCACATAATACATCGAACATAATCATGTCTATTTCACGTAGCTATTGGTCAAACAAAGGGCAATGTCAAACAATAACAAAATTTTAGTACTGGACAGAAATCAAAGTACATATGTACATGTACATTCCATAATAGGCACATTTATATGGAAAGATCAACAAATCTTCATAAGTAAGACACATGACTGAATAGAGGGATTTGATCAAGTCTCTCTCTTAGCCTTGAAATTGGAGAAGGGGGAGGTAAGAGCTTGGATCCCTACACTGGATCAGCGCTTGAATCAACATTATTTTACACACAATAACTAGGCCTACATATTCCTGTAAAGTTTACTTATGCATAAACTGAACCAGAAACATTTTGCCTCAACTGTATGCCAGCATTCAAGTATTGAAGTAAATTTCTTCTGTTCATTTTGGTCAATTTCGGTTCTCTTTGACCTGGGTAGGTCTTGCCCCGCCATGATGATCCCTTTTGGGATTCTGTTGAGGGCTATTTTCTCATGCTGCCGATTACTGTCAGAGGCTGGGGCAGCAGTAGGCCTACATGACAGCATAAGAAAACGGCCCCTGACAGAATCTCCAAAGGCCAAAGGGATTAGCCCCGGCCAGAATCCCTTAAGAGATTAAGATCGAGGTACATGTAGATCTGGTGCTAGTTACAGTGCAACGAAGAAGGTATTTTACTATTTTGACTTTTCTTACCCCTTATCAGCTTATATTATATNNATATTATATATACCTTCTTCGTTGCACTGTAACTAATCGAGTACATGGTATTTCCATTTGATGTCTAATAAATATTAACACTCAGCCTACAAAGTATCAGGTACAAATCACACAAGCTTTAAACATGCTGACATACGACATGGACATGACCCTATGTACTGAAATGAGAGATCACATACAAGTGACACCGTCACTGTCAGTTGTCGGTAGTGACTTGCGTAACCACAAAGCAAACCACAAATTACTTAGAAACAACAGTTCTGATGTGTTCTGTATCTTACCATTAATTATTAGTCAGACCATTGTAGAAGTTCTCTTGTGTCAAACTCGTCAAAAACGACAATATCGGCTGTGTACTTCCCCAAGAAGGTTAGGTAATGGTCGTCTGTATTTTGGAGTCGTGCAGCAGGTGCTCGTTTAATTACGTGGTTACGTCCCTTAAACGAAGGCGGCGCTGTCTATTTACAGCATTGATCATGAACCCGCGAAATTCAAAACGTGGCATGTCCTACATGTACTAAAACTTCTACAATGCAAAGGTGACGAGCTGCTTATTTATCTGTGCTGAATTATGTTACTCTATTGTTAATCATTTAAAAATTGAGGAGAAAAAAAATT
>JACSZP010006351.1:0-12671 GCA_016161895.1 Pinna nobilis | reverse complement strand
CCTGTGCAAATTGCTAAAACAACAACTCAATAAGAATCTAAGAGATTTGCACCTACCTATTACAACACTCGAAAACTCAAAACGGATCGAAACCACCTTGGGCGAATCCACTTAGTGCGAACATGAATTGGGACGAAACCACCTGATACCGTCAGTTCTGACCAATCAGAGTAAGCCCCTCAAAATGGCTGTTTGGACATTAAGAGCGATTTTTAATCATGTAAGATTATTTACAAGGGATGTTATAACAATACTTTGGTCTGTAAGAGTTCTCAGACAACTGTTGTATTCATGGATATGAAAATTTGTGTGACTTCCCTGAGGTAAGGTATTTTTTAAAATTTAATTAAAAATCGAGTGCTACACTTTCGATTCTTCCCTTGTGTGTGTATACTCTGTTTCGCCAAAACTGTTCACGGATAGAGCACATAATGGTGTAAATGTCCTAAAAAAAACACGTCAAATACCCCAAACAGCTTTATATAGCTGTGTCTCTAGGCTCCGCTGATTGTCTAGTGCAGTTGATGAAATAATTTTCGCAGAGTTTTGAAATACAACAACTTTTATAATTGTCGTTTAAAAAAACACAGTTTTTTTTTTGTAGTATTATATACAGTCGAGGTTGATAAGAAGTCCCTGTGATGTATCTCATGTTAAACATGATCATGTGATATACATATACTCTGTTCCGCTAAAACTGTACAAGGATAGAGCATGTAACGGTGTAAATCTTCTTGAAAAACACGTCAAATACAGCTTTTAATTTTTAAATTGCTTTGTCATCAGGCTCCGCTGACTTTCTAGTGAAATTGACAAGGTAATCATATTCACATAATTTTATACACAACCACTTTAATAATTGTTGTTTAAAAAACAGTGTACATGTACCAGCTGAGACATATATATGTCTCTGCATGTACATTGCCTAACAAATTTTCAAGTCAATATTGGGTTAGTGGAATACTCTCAAATTTCATACAAAATGTGTACTGATGTTCCTTTTATACATGTACATTGTACTTATTTTATGATAGCATTTGATATGAGCTAGCCTACTGGTATTTCGTTACCAGGGTGATTCAGATCCACCCATGATCTGATGATATGGAGGCAGTACAGACACATTTATTGATTTAAACATCACCTTGCATGGAATTTCAGTACTTTTAATCACATACATGTATGCATATTCATCAGACTTAAATTACCAACCTTGACAATTTTTTATGGGGGAGATTTTCAATTTAATGGGTGAGACTCTAAATTATACTAAGACTACATGTAAATGGGAAAATTGGAGTTTCTTATGGTGGAGAAATGTGGTTTTTATGAGGAATTATCAACATTTTACATTAAAAAATTGAAAGTCTCCCTATTTATGGGGGAGACTTGGTAAGTATGGTTCATGTACACATACAGTTTCTGAGTCAGTTTCAAGATGCATTTGGAATCATCAGACATATTTTGTTGAATTCAATTTTAAAATTTACCTGTACAGTGCTAAATCATCAAAACTTGAATAAACTGGAGAAAGAATCCTTGAATAACTCAATACACCATTGACCTAATTATCATCTGGGTCTTTGTTTTTTGTTCACGGGCGATTGTTACATGTACTTGTTGCTCTCTGAGCAATTCACACTTGGCATGCTTGAAAATTAGCGGACTGATCTTTTATTCACTTCAGATTCAGATTATTGGGACAATATGCAAGGAAAAATGAATAATCAACAGGCCCTATCTGTTGTAAAAACTGAATTTCTGGATCTGGAAGCTGAAAATCGGGATAAATGATACTAAGAAACACCGGAAAATTCTGTTTCTAGCAAATTTCGTCCTGAAGGTGAAGTGCAGGGGTGTTGACACCCGCATTATTGAGGTTGAACTGTACGTATATTTCATAAGCTCATTAACACATATTCATAAAGCTGTGTAACTGCATAATAACTTTAGAACCTACATACATGTGTACATATCAGGGCTTGAAATTAGCAGTGGTCCGCTGGCCCCTGACCAGTAAAATATTCCATTGGGCCAATAAAATTCTCGGCCCTATTGTCCAGTAGGAATTCAGAAAAGAAAATGCTTATCTATCATCTATTCTGTTTTTATCACATTTTCAAACTAAAATGGTGAAGATGAAGGCTTGTTAAAGTCCTTTTCAGTGTTGTTTGTTTTGTTTTTCCCTTTCTTTTTGAATATGGGCCAGTAGATTTTTGGTGGGGCCAGCAGATTTTTTAAGCTACTGGCCCAGACGACCACCGAGGATAAATGGCTAATTTCAAGCCCTGCATATGTATTTTAATTTTTAATTATATATCATTTTAGTGTACATGTACATGTAGCGTAGCATTGTTTATTCTTACATGTATCATTGTTTTAACTGCAGGTATTGTAATTCACTTAATGGAAGACATTTGATATGTACCATGTGTGGATCCAGGATTTTTTTCCAGGGGGGTTAGAAATTTTCCAGTGGGGGTCCAACCTGTGGTTAGGAAAAAATAACCCTGTTAAATTAAGAATCTAAGCATAATTGACCAATGGCGGTATAATGATTTTGCCAATTCAAGGGGGGTCCAGACATTTTGACCCCTCCCCCTCTAGATCCGTGCATGTGTACCATATCATACCCAATAACGTTTCTGCATGTGACTATTGTTTTTATTAGTGGTGGAATGTCGACCCTAGAAGAGGCTATTCCGTGCTAACATCATTTCAGTAGTAACATGTACTTTCTATCACCATTGGAGATACTAGTAGGCCTACCACACAAACGTTTTTGGTCATCACATGGTACATGAATGTTTGATCAGGGCCGCCATAGCCTAGTAGTTAGCCTGTTGAACTTTAAATCGAGAGTTCTGGGGTTTGAGCCCAAGCCATGGTACAGTTGGCCGTACTTGTTTTCCGGATGAGACAGTATAAACCGAGGTCATGTGATACAGTAGGTATTAAAGAGGGTGTTGGCATGCTAACTATCCCTCACCCTCTAAATGACCCTTAAGCTGACTGCAAAGTATTGGTTAATATTTGAACCTTCCAACGACATTTGGTGATATTGTAATATACTTGAAATATTCTTTAGTGAGATGCTGTGCAACTATTTAACTATAAAACAAGCTGAATAATTATTCCTTGTTTCTTTTTATAGCTTAGACTTTAGAGAGCTGGATATGGAAGATAGAAGGTACGTTGTGATATTTCAAATTTTCAAACAATTTTAGACAGAGTTAGGTCCCTTGAACTTGAAAATTTACAATAAACCACAGTTTCCATTCAATATATCTGCAATAGAAGCACATATTGAAAAAAAATTCTGCTTTTAGATACTTGCATATCATGTGAATATCCATGCAGTCCAAATTTTATTTGATAAACATCAAACAAATGTTCACAGTTATGCCCCCTGATCTTTGAACATTTCCGAAAACTCACAGTTTCCATTTAATTGCAGGGGTGGGGATGTGTGGCCACAGTCATGAAGGCCGCTGTTTTTTAAAAATGTTGCCTTGTGGTCTCTCAAAGCAGACAGTCCCTCATGACAGATTTCTACTGTTAGAGGGGGGCCCCCTGTAAAAGCACACTTACATATATAAAAGCCCACCTGTCTTGATAGACTCTTTCTGTTTATTGAATAACCATTTAAATGGAATTTGTCTTGAGAGATTACCTGTCTTGAAGGACCACATTTTCATACATGTACATATGGGTATTACTCATAATGGATCTCCTTGGGCAACAACTTACCATAATATGATTTACTGTGTAATCCAAGCAACATGTGGGCTGGCATTGCCTAGGCCTAGTGGTTAGCTTATAGTCTTCTAATCATGGGGTACAGATCCGAGCCACTTTGCGTTCAGTTTTCAATGTCCTTCAGCCGAGGCAGTGAAAACCGAGGTCCCATGTCCCAGTAGATGTCAGCACATTAAAAATCTTCCTACTCTATGGCCATAAGCGCCAAGCATAGGCAAAATTTGATGCCTTTCGATGGCACACAGTGACATCTCCATATAAGTGAAAGATTCGTGGATGGGACGTTAAACAACAATACAAACAACCAATTAACTAGTTCACAGTAGTACAATATATTTCAGGACATCAGAGCCACAGGTCTAGTAGCCACATTGCCCATTGAAACTGTGACAGAGTGCTGTGCCACAGGATAACAATGGGGTCATGTATTGCAAAGGAAAAAGAGGATGAGAATTTGGGGCCGTATAACATGGAGCCATATAAAAAGGAGAAAGACACCCCAGCATGTAAGTTGACCTGTAAATATGTTTAGATAGAATAGTGAAACTAAAGCCTTGAGATCATTTGATATTCAAGGCATCTTCTCTCCTTTTCTAAAAGTGTTACCTCCTACCTAGAGCTGCAGCAAGTCAGGAACTTTCTAATTCAGTTCGATTTCAATTTTAATGTCTCGATTTGATTTTTTTTTTCTGATTGGATTGATTTACGATTGAATTTTCAATGAATATTTGATTTTTCATTGCATTTGTTAATGACATAATATAGATCTTGATCTTGACCTCAATTTTAATCTCTCAGGAGAAAATTGCAATAGATAAAAAGGTGAATGGTACTATTTGTTGCTTAAGTATATGAAAGTATTCATAGTAGGCCTACAATGGTAAAATATTAAAATAATAGACTTTCGATTCGATTTTAACTGTCTGCAATTCACAATATGGGTCTGAAGTAAGAATCACAATTTTTGGTGCTCTGGTTTGAGTCGTTGTAGCTCGACTCCTACTGGTATAATATGTAACACTCCACCTGCCCCTTCTGAGAGTGGTGGCAAAGAGTGGCAGACTTTATCAGTGCAGTAGAACCTGTCTTGAGAGTCCACAACATCTGCCACACAAAAGTTGTCTTTCAAGACAGGTGAACTCTCATGACAGGTTTTATTTATATGATTTCTTGAAATAATGCTTTATTATAAGTGGGCTCTTAAGACGGATGGTCTCTCAAACAGTAGTCTCTTAAGACCAATGATCTCTCACAACAGTGGTCTCTCAAGACAGATGGTCTCTCACAACAGTGGTCTCTCAAAACAGATGGTCTCTCAAAACAGATGGTCTCTCAAGACAGATGGTCTCTCACAACAATGGTCTCTCAAGACAGATGGTCTCTCACAACAGTGGTCTCTCAAGACAGATGGTCTCTCAAAACAGATGGTCTCTCAATACAGATGGTCTCTCACAGCAGTGGTCTCTCAAGACAGATGGTCTCTCAAGACAGATGGTCTCTCAAGACAGATGGTCTCACAGCAGTGGTCTTTCAAGACATATGGTCTCTCAAGACATATGGTCTTTCACAACAGTGGTCTCTCTCGACAGTGGTCTCTCAAGACAAGTTTCACTGTATTATGCATTTTTTATGGTGATGTAATTTTCAAATTACCATTGTATACAGTAAAACCTGCTCTAGCAACCACCTGTTTACAAAGATCACCTGGTTACAGAGACCATTTTTTTGCTGTCTCCAATAGTACCATTTGTGTGCAAATCAACCTCGATATAAAGACCACCTCCCTATAAAGACTGGTTTTCCACTTTCCATGAAGAGGTCTTTATATACAAGTTGTACTGTATAACTGCTTTTGGGTCACCAGGGAAATTCAATCATTTGTGTAAGCGTCCTTGCAGTGGTCTCTCCTCAAGGTTGAGAAATGGTTTATCGACAAATGAACATTACTTTTTAGATTTGAAGATTTTTCTACAATCAACTCACAACTGACAATCCAATGAATCAAAATTTGGAATATTTCCAGTGAAAAATAAAATTTGATATCAATATCTTGTTTTCTTCAACAGACATAAATATCCAGCATGCTGATTATGTCAACATCACGGGGGATGAATTCTGTGTTAATCATGGCAAAGGAGGTAAGGAATTTCTTACTGCTCATTTCTTCCCAGATCTAGAGAGAAGGGGGAGGGGGAATCTCGCCCCCTACTCCCCTGAAATCTGTAATGTAGATATATACCGTAAATTGGGAAATACTTTGGCGTTGCCAATACATGTATTTTGGACAGTTAAATTTTGGCCATTTTGCCAGGGTGGCCCAATTGGCCAAAATTAAACAATGGCCAAAATATCCCAATTTATGATATACCATCATGATTTATGAAAAAATTGATTCCTGAGCATAATAGAAATGTCAGTTAAGCATTGATTCTATATTTTTTTTCCGGTTCACTGCAAAATGACCTGAATGAAGACTGTGCAAAAGTGTGCACTGTCTTCATTCAGGTCATTTCGATGCGAACCGGAAAAAATATAGAATCAATGCTTATAATTAAATATTGATAATAACTTCGTCAATTTTTGAAACATTTGTTTATCTTTTTATATTTATTGAAATATTATAATCAAATAAACAGTTGCGCATTAATTGTGTCATAATGACAATTGCCAACATCACTGCAGTCAGTGTGCATAACGAAATACACAACCTTAACTGAGCTTCAAATCGAAAGTAGGTCGGAATGGCAACTCGGAGAATTCAGAGAACGAGTGACACTTTCCATTTTCGATGGTTTTGTGATAAAACATGGCTATTATCTGTAAAAAGGTGATAATGCGTCGAAAGTACAGATATTTCTGAAGATACCAAGATATATGAAATTGGACTTACCTTAGCTGAGATATCGGTAGGTAAACTTGGAGAATCTAGTGTTGCTCTGAAATTCATTGGGTACCTTTCTTTTCTTTCTACGGTATATAAAGAAATGACATGAACACATGAATGAATGACGTATTTTATTATTGAAATGTTTACTATCGATTCCCCATTCGCCTGTGGTTTCAAGACGTGTTTGTCCAGAGTATCGATTGATTCTAGTTAAACAAGCAAAACAAGAATTTTATCATTTTTTTTGTCTAATTAGGGAAATGTGGCAAATTGAACACATTTAGTTTGGAAAGAAGTGAAAGAAAAGATGATGTAGCTAGAGATGTGTCTTGTTATCAGGAAAAACCTTGCAAGGGTGAGTTTATTTGGTTTATTGACATTTCAGAATATTTTATTTTCTGTTAAAATCCTGTAATCTGATTGGTTGAGAGCCACACACAATTTTGCATATCATCCGCTTGCTTTTCAAAGAGAAAGAAGCCAGGGTAATATAAAAAAAATATCACTTGTCTCAGCATTCAGGTGCACACATCATACGTAATCAGACTTGTGGCAATGACGTAGTATGTCGATATGCTTGTATGCGCCTATATGTAAAACCATGTCTGTTCTAGATGAATGTAGATTAAACAGTTGCGTAATTATGAATAAGGGCAACGGCGGGAGCAATCGACCAATTAAGCAATATTCTGATAAGTTTCCTTAAGGAAGGAAATGTGACTCACGTCTATCGATAAAGTATAGCATAGCCCACTGCTTGGTGTAAATATGGTACCACTGAATTTTGCTTTCAGTTCACGGTCGCCGGCAGATATATAACCATATCTGTTCTAATATTCGACCAGTTGCATTAGTATTCGACCACCTTGTGGTTTTTTTTTTAATGTTGATTATTTATTTGATTTCTAGCAATCTGAATACACAAAATTATTGTAAGCAATACAGTTTGTTGAACTAACATGAATAAAACATGAAACAGTAGGATAAACTACCGTACGACCGCTGAGCGAGTGCGGGGCGTGGTAATGGGATGTTTGTTTTACTCCTAGTCGTACGTGACAGTGAAGAAGAGTGCGGACCGATTTTTCTGATTTATTCTGATTTACTAAAACCGTCGGTTTGGTTGACATGTTGTAACTGAGTTCTGTTTGTTCAACAGTACAAGATCATGGTTGTCTTTTACCAATTTCTTATGAATTAGAAATTAGTAAAAGACGCTACACCGCATACTGTTATATTATGTTTGTATCAAGGACCTTTACTATATATATTACAGTAACACAAGGTGGTCGAATTCTAAGTCAATAGCTACATCACAAGCGTCATCAAAACAGTGGTCATGCCGTGGTGTACACATATTGTTATGTAGGGAAATTTATGTAACATACATATTTGGGATAAACACAACTTATTTATCGTGTTGTATGGAAGAATTTATGATAATGTATTGTGTAAATCAATGCTTTGCGGGGAAAGGGGCTTACAGGAAGTTAAAAAAATGGCAGGCTTTGATGTAACTCTGTTTGTCGTTAGTCAGTTACTCACACTGTGTAACATTGCGTCTGCTGTCGACTGAACTGGAAGAGAGGGTCAGTATACTTGTGATTGGTCTGACAAACTCGATGGACAGTATCAAAACACTGAATATATGAGAGATATTGTGCCCTTTCTGTATACCAGCTGAATACTCCCCCCTGTTCGAATACTCCCACCGTTGCCTTACATAATGAAAAACAATATTACAAATATGACACTGTTTTCACAGCATCCAGTGATGGAGAGACAGAGTTTAGCCCTCTACTGTCCTCGTTTAATGCATCAGAGAAAAATTGTTGGAAGAGTGAGAATGGGAGGGACATTGCCATTGCATCTGTTCCAGATATGGACAGTTTGAAGGACAAAAAAGAAACAGACAGACATCTTACAAAAGGGGTGTTTCCAGCTACAACTCTTGTGCTTCCTCAGCCCCGTCGTCAGGACCTGCCAGCTAAGGTAGACGAGGATGGAAAATCGAATGAGCTGGAATACAATGGTAAGTACTGTTACTTTATGACACTTTTGTGGTCGGGCCCCAGGGACTTGGTTTTCAGCTTGCCGCTCTCTTATCCTGTAGACTTCAAAACTGGGTTGTATCCAGCATAAGTGATGGAAATAGGTAGCCATTTGGAATTTAGAAGAGAGAAATATGGGTCATTTAGAAATTGATGCTTGTATCGAAGAAGGTTCTGATAAAAAATCCCCACACTGTTTTATGACCATGAATAGTGAGCGTAACCCCAGATTTGAAGCCCTATACATGTACCAGCATCCAGTGATGTCTCTCTCCAAGAGCTGCAAAAATTCTCGATAGGGGTATTAAGGCATTAGAACCAAAAGTTTTGATGTTGAAAAAAATTGTTAAAATTAACTTTTTAATTCATTTCCAGACAAACCATGCCTACATGTGCCACCTCTACCTCAACAGGAGAACACCCCTCAGGATCCCCCTATTGCTGCTGATCAGACGTTAGGATTGGAGAGTACCTCATCACCATCTCTTTTGGATCCAAGTAGTCTGCTGGAGAGTGGCAGTATTTATCAGACATGTTTGGCGACCCCAACAGAATCTCCTGAGGGTGAGATACATAAGGTCATCAAAGAAGTACAATCCGAAATTTACAAAGAAATCACAGAAAAGGAAAAGAGAAATGTAGATGATGATGCTGATGGCAATAATGATGATTATGATGATGATGATGATGATGATGATGATGATGATTACAATGAAGAAGACGATGATGGGAATGACAATGATGATGATGGTGGTGGTGGAGGGGATGATGGTGGTGGTGATGATGATGAAGAAGAAATTGGTAAGATAATGTTTATTATTACTTTTTCACTCTGATGAAATTTCATCAACGTTTCACAGAAACTGCCTGTCTTTGTCGTAGAGTATTTAACTTAGATCATGAGATCTTTGGTTCAAACATTAGCTGGGCTGTCATGGTGTTTAACATGTTCATCTTTTGATCGCATGGTGGAGGGTTCAAATCCGAGCCATGCCGGGGTTGTCTGTTCCTTTCATTTGGATGAGACAGTAAAAACCATGGTACTGTGTCACAGTAAGTGTCACCTCTTTAAAGAACCCTCCCTGATCTACGGCTTATAATGCTGAGAAAAATTTGTCACCCTTCACCAGCACTCACAGCTTTATAGAGAAAAATTTACCAGAAGATTCTGAGAAAACAAGATTCAAAAACTTCCTTTGACTTCCTGTGTTAGTGAAATTTTTGCACAAATATTCAGAAAAAAGAATTCATAGCTTTTCATTGGCATTCAGCATCATCCCCATATAAGTAAAAGATTCTCAAATTGTACGTGAAACAACAGTGATTTAAATACTTCTTACAGGTCCACAGCATTGTGAACTGCCAGTAGCAGGAGCAAGCAGGAAAATGCTGATTGAAATTGGACACAAAGTGGATGTTGAAACCATGCATTTTTCAGCAAACTGGATTGGCCTAGCAGAAAATCTCCTGGGTTGTAACTTTCAGCAAATAGAAGCAATAAGGTAATGTAACAGAATACTAAGTAGGCATTGGCAGTGATTTATGAACGATGTTTTGATATAAATGTGGCTATTTCCATATGTTGTTGGGGGCTGCTGTGGCCTGGTGGTTAGGGCGTTTGTCTTCGGATCAATATGTTCAGGGTTCGAATCCAAGCCACCCTGTGGTTGGCTGTTCCTGTTTTTTGGATAAGACAGTAAAATCCAAGGTACCATGTCACGATAGGTGTCGGCACTTAAAGAACTCTCTCTGCTCTATGGCAAAGGCTAAATTTGTTGCCCCTCACTGGGACACGGTGACGTCTCCATATAAGTGAAAGATTATTGAGTGTGACGTTAAACAACAATACAGCCAATGAACCAATTCATATGTTCTTCATTACACAGTTTTCTTATGCAGACCGTATGTATTCAAGATTATATTTTACAATACAGTTGAACCTGTTTTAAGGGATCATCCAAGGGAAGGAGCCAAAAGGGTCACATATGACAGGTGGTCTCTTAATTCAGGTGATTTATATAAGAAAACACCATTTTGGGAACCATTCAATTAGATCACATAAGACAGGTTTTCCTTTAATTCAGTGGGTCGCTGAGGCAGGTTAGACTGTATTGTATAGATTAATTCCATTGGGAATTAATGCATGTTGTATAACTGTTGGGGAGGGAAAGCCATGGCTCAGTGGTTAGTGTGTTCACTTCTGATTGTGCGGTCATGGGTCCAAATCCACACTGTACACTGGCCTGGCTTTTCCTGTCCTTCAGATGAGACAGTAGAAACTGAGGTCCCATGTCAAAGTAAGTGTCGGCACATTAAAGAACACTTCCTACTCTATGACCGTGAGTACCAAGCATAGACAAAAACTGTCGCTCTTCACCGGCACACGGTATGACGTCTCCATATAAATGAAAGATTTTTGAGTGGTGTGCTAAACAAGAATACAACAAACCAAATAACCAACTTGGTCAAATGTCAGCAGATGTTTTCATCATATGAAAACTTATATTTAATTCCAGGATACTGGGGCGCTGTGGCCTAGTTGTTAGTGTGTTTGACTTCCAATCGAGAGGTCTGGTGTTCGAGCTCTAGCCATGGTACAGTTGTCCATCCCCGTCTTTCGGTTGAGACAATAAAATTCAAGATCCTGTGTCACAGTAGGAATGTTTGGATATGTTAAATAACCCTCCCTGCCCTATGACTGTAAGTACATGTACCATGCATAGGCAAAATTTGACTTCCTTCCCTGGCACATGGTGACGACTCCTTATAAGTGAAAGATTATTGAGTGGGACGTTAAACAACAATACTGGTACAACAAACTTGGTCAAATACAAGAAGATGTCTTCATCATTATGAAAAGGTATATTTGATTCCAGGATATTTAAAACATCATAATTAAAGTCATCATTTTTTATGTAGGTACCACACAAAAGGAGACCCTAGTAATGGTCACTTTATGCACCTAGTGAAAGAAATGGAGACTAGGAACCTTAAATGTGGCCATATTGTCCAGTACTTTGTACAGCAGGACAGCCTAAGACTAGACGTCGTTGATCTGATACATCAGTACCACAGCACATGTCGTTTTTGCTCAGGAATTTACAGACGTAAGTCAAACTGCCCTTTCCTTGCTATATGCTATAGCCTTTAGGTAAGACTGATTTTTTTTCTGAAATAAAACTACAAACAACTTTAATTAACTAACTCTTGTCTAATATGGACTGCTTTGTTTGTGTTCTAAAGGGGGGAGGGTGTGTTATATCCAGGTTTCACTGATATGAAGACAGTAGTTGATATGAAATGTTAATAACAAAAAAATTAAAGATAGAAATTGTGAATTACCATGCTGTGATCTCAGATCTTTTAGTAAATCTAGATTACTGGATGTCCGGTTGAATTACATGATAGAATGTTTGAAATGTCCACCTTTCTAATTTCAGGTAATTTCAACGCTAGAGAAGAACTTGGAACCACAATGAAGTCAGAGACACAGAGTAATATTTTCTTCTCATTATTATTTTCTTAATCAACGTTGTAAATATTACATTTAAATATGGGCCACCATTGCCTTGTGCTTATCTCCTTCCACTTTGAATCGAGAGGTCCGGGGTTCGACCCCAAGCCACGTTGCAGTTGGCCGTCCTTGTCTTTTGGATGGGACAGTGAAAACTGAGGTCACGTGTCACAGTAGGTGTAGGCATATTAAAAAACCCTACCTGCTCTACGGCCATAAGTGCTGGTGACGTTTCCATATAAGTGAAAGATTCTTGAGTGGGACACTAAACAACAATACAACCAATCAACATTTATGTAAGTTCAATTGTCTTGGAGGATATCATAGAAGATGTTAAAGGGATGTTTTTCACATTTTGCATGAAGATTTCCACTGGTTCCTAGTTTTGCATGCTAATGTTTTTGTAACCATGAAAAGCATAAGTTTGGCCCCTCAGGCAAAATTTGAAAATTAAGAGAAA